>JABCPU010001224.1:0-11744 GCA_016800925.1 Suillus spraguei
CTCTCTCGAATCACAAACACGCCCTGAGTCGACCTATCGCCGCATCACGCTCTGGCCTCTACTCATTCACTCCTTCATCGATCATGTGAACGCTTTGACACCGCCGCCTATCTTGATCAAAATACAAGTTGTATTATCATAAGTAGCATTCAGGGGTGCAATGAATCTTCCATTCAAACTGTCGTTGACCTGAAGGCTGGATCCGAACGACACCAAGTATTTACGGTAAATGCATTTGCCTATTTTCACTGTGATTCCATACCAGATATGATCCAACAGCATAAACCGGCCAGAGTCGTAGGTGCCCTGTTGCTGTTCCGAAACAGATCCGCTCCCAAAGCTTCCGAAAACAGGGTACTTACGTGCAAGGTGGCGTTACTTAGTCATCCATGGACCCCAGCAACTCCTCCCAAAGTATTCCGAAGTCGAGTAAATCTTAGTAAGTCCGTTCATAGTGACTGTTGCGGTCTTATCCTAATTTTGCTCATGCTGTCCTCACTCATCATTACTCTTAACTAGCGCTGATACATACTAGCTATGTTTCCTCGAGGCTTGTTGTTCTTGCCGTTGATTCGTTGATCCTGAATTTCGCTATTGACGGTGAGCCTCATTTCTTTGACGAGATTTTCACTATCACCAGCTAACCTCATTTCCTTGAAGAGAATTTTAACATCGACGACGAGCCTTATTCCTGTGGTGAGAATTTCACCATCGACGGTAAGTCTTGGAAGAGATCGTGTCCATGGACGGTGAGCCTCGCTTGTTCTACCTCTATCTATCGTTCGGCTTTAATTTTGTAATTCAGTTTATAATACACATTTTTTCGATCTACATAATTTCTGTCTGTTAAATGCTAGTCAGTTCAAACTTGATGACAACGAATGTCACTTTGTTTCACACGTCTCGCCTTCTTCACTGCATCCGACGGCATTGTTGATGAAAATCTCACTGAACATTTCTTCCAACGACGACGTCCAGGCTGCTGAACCCGGTACTTCTACGGCTTCCAAATCATGATGGAGAACCTTAGTTTGAGGTTTGTCATTGATACTCTGATTGTACACTCATCTTTCAAATAAATCATCATAGCGTATCTTAACCACCTACACCTCGTGAATTTGCGTCATTTGGTTCTGTGAGTCCACCACGGCCGACTCGCAGCAATGCCCAGTGGACATACTAACTTTCCCTCTACTTGAGGGTTACTATGGCAACCCCTGGTTCGGCATTAGCAATGTCGCAGCGAGGCAGCACTTCGTAATGTTGCATCTTATCGTCATCGAGTCATAGGTAAGCTTTTGAAAAAAAAATATTAATACTAATTCTATAGGCAGCCTGCCCCTCTCGTCAATGAGCTTGCAAGTCTGTCACTGACAGAACGGAAAGTACCACATTCACTTGCTGATGGCCGCATAATATCACTAACTACGAGTACATTGGACTATTAGAGCTGTGTGGAGGCTGTCACAGAATGTTTGCAGCCAGCGCATTGCAAGCGCACATCCTCACCTGCCCGTGAAGCTTATATATTCTGGTATGGTTTCCTAGATTACGTGTCAAACACTCCTGGTATGTTATATAATTTGATGCTTGTTTGCGGAAGCTTTGGGAGCCGATCTGTTTCGGAACAGTAACAGGGCACTCACACTCACTCACCGGCCATACAGCTGATTTTAGTTGTAAACGAAGCATAATGCTTCGTCCATGTACGAGAACCATAAACCGGACGCGATCCGTCATGCTAAGATGCGCATCCTTCGAGCTAGGAGCAACCGACTGAAGCTCTGCACCATTCCCAAACTTGCGTACGCTGTACTTGGACAATAATTCTCGACACTCTCGTAAAAGCGGAACGTCTTGTAAACTAGAGAATCAGAGAGGTGTAAATGGCTGGCGATTGGATAAGTTAGAATCTGGAACGCACAAAGGGACATGAGTTTGTTTTGTCGAACGAAGAGGTTGAACTGACTCGGAACGTACATGGATATTCAGAGGAGTGAGCAGCGGCCCGCGGGCGCAGTGTTGGGAGGGAGGAGACGCCGCTTTAGCCAACAAATAGCTATTGGAACTAACGCCATCACGAGGCTGAGATCGATGCTCGTACCCTGAAGTGACGCAACTTTTGGGAACCGAGAATTTCGGACGGATAATGGGGAATCATTAATCAGTTTGGTCACGCTGCTTCTAGTACTGCCCCAATTGTTTGAAATGGGGATGCGGCGGGGCAGGGGAATGTACGAGAACAATATTTAAACCGGACGCGACCCGAGGAATGATTAGGTCAATAATGTATGTCAGTGGCACGTGCAGCGGTCCTACAGTAATTTGAAAGCATTCGACTTACCTCCATGAAAGAACGACTAGTGCCCAAGACCAGACTCAGATAGAGCGTGATGCTGACTTTGGCCTATCTGAGGCTAGTAATGGAACTTCCGAGTCAACCAGATATAAAGGTCGCAGCCTATCCTCAAGCTGCAGTCAGTTTCTTCAGTTTCCATCAACAACCTTCTCTCAATCAATACTCACAGAATCTTCAATCAACCATGAGCACCATGATCGACTCCGGACTTTACAACATCAAACAATGTCCAGTATTCAAACCGGTACATCGTCATGTCAGAAACAATGAGTTTGTCGGCCACGACGTTCCTGATACAGTACGCGTGCATCATTTCAGCGATGTTCTTCTCGTGCTAATTCGCGCCCGCAGTTTTATGTCGATGTCGTGGATAAGGTTCCGCATCTTGCGACTCTGAAAGACACTAAGACAGGCTTGTACCTTACGCTGGACCCGCAGGTTGGTCTATTTGATGTTGACAGATGCGAGATTGCTGATAGCGTAAAATCGTAGGACACAAAGTCGTAGGCAAAATGGAGCCCCAGATTCTCCAGTTGTCCAGTGAGGACGGCGAGATGTTTATGTGAGTGCAGTCTTTGGTCCCAATCGCATTGGAGAACTCACTTGTGACCTTGATCCACAGTATCCATCCACAGGACGTAAACGAGGTGGCCTATCTCAAAGACGACGGAAACTGGTCCTGGGTTTGTTTTCATTGCTGACCTTTTTTGGGCTTTATTTATGACAAGCGTCGCTCCAGATCTATGTTGGGCCGGCTCCCGCCAGCGGTAACGCAAGTACTGGAAGTTCTGCCCGGCAAATTAGGTGTTTTGAAATGCAAGGAGACCTCAGTAGTAACTGCGAGCTGCTGTTGCTCAGATCCGTCTATTGGAGAAGTCTGTATGAGATTAGCTTTGCAGTCGTGATGTATGCCAAGGATGTTTGTGTTTGTGACTTTCTGTGGGATGTCCGAGTGTTCGGGAATCGCTTGAGTCAGAGTCACGGTGAAGAATATTTCAGCCGATATCGTCAAGATGGTCTGAAATAAAACGAGAATATAAAATATAAAGCACGTAGCTTACCGAAGCGCGCTGTATATAGTACGGTAGTCTCTGCCATAGAGTGAAACGAGGTAAAGCTACGATGCACTTTACGTGCAAGAACGGCCCCTCGTCAATCGAGCCACCCGCTTATGCTACATCGAATAGTGGAGCAATTATTTAATTATTAGGGGAGCTCAAAGTTGAACGCCCAACGCCCAAGCCCAACGCCTAACGCCCAACCTCGTGACGAAATGAGTATACCTTGAGTATACTTAGAATAAATAGAGGTAAATAGGGAATAAAGCTACTGGTGAGGTAAGCTAAACCTTGTCGCACTGAAACCTTCGTCAACTTGCTTATTTCCCAGTATTTCTGAACCTTTTCATGTCTGAACCTCCTCATGTGCTAGTCTAAACCTTGTCATAGTCATTGTCTTATATTTTATTTGTAGCAGCATTTTTTTCTTGAAATTTCATTAGAATTTTACCCAGTGCCAAAGAAAAATCAGCCCTATTACAGCTGTTTTCATAAACATGCGGAATCACAAAAGTTGAAACTCGCGCATCGGAAATGCCTGGCCAGGACCCCATAAGCACTTGAGGCATGTCAAGCGCAGGGTAGTAAGTAGGTGCACCAGGTTTGTGTCTGCCTGGAAGTCTGCAATAGAGGTGACATGCGAATCTGCTGTGGTGACCAACAAGGCCAGTAAGGAACACAATTCCAGGACCATTGGCTATTCCAACAAAGAGAAAGGATTGGAATGAATAGAGTCTTCTTCGCACCATCCAGATCGGAAGCCCTTCAGTCTGGACAGCATGAAGATGGTGTAGGCCAGGGAAAATGAACGAATCGAGATTCTTCAGTTTTTTTGTGCCAGGGATGATTCCACCTGGGAGTACGTACTTCTTCTTGTACTGCTCATCCGGCGCATGGTCAAAGATGACCCAGATATAGATCCAGCAGTCAGACTGCTTGGATTCATAGATTTGTGCCCCGTCAATCGAAAACATTAACACAGATCCCCATCTTTGATTCTCCCAGATTGGCAAGCATCCAGATACTGTTACGAACTGGGGTGGCGTCACCAGCGACAGTGAAAAGACACAGGCGGTCTGCTGGGGAGTTCTTACAATGTCCAAAGGAGGACAAGGTGAAAGTACAAGGAACACGTTCCAAGTACGATCAAGGGTTCGGCCTCTAAGACAAGTCTTAAGAGGTTCTGCAAGAATAGAGACTAAGGCTAAGGAGTGCTTAGACTTAGAGACGATTCAAGACGACTTAGGTTGGAGACCTAAGCGAAGGAGATTCCAGGTAAAACCCAGTAAGATTAAAGTAGGGAATCTACTACAAGTACACTGTGCTTAAATAGGCCAATATGTGCGCACAGACCAAGTAACCATGAGAACGTAACTGCGTATCCTAATAAGGAAGGCATGTGTTGTACAGATGCGTTGAGCATATGAGTCAGAGTCATGTGACATGATATACAAGTAAGGAAACAAAGGGAGAATGAATAGGGGCATGTACAATTGTAACAGATACTGCTTGCTGTAGAGAACGTCCTCATATACATTGGGGACATTATTAGTTGTCTTCAACTCATTGAAATCTTTTTCGTATACTCCTCATGCCAGCGCATTTTCTTGGCTTGGTCTGGATGACGCCATAGAGCCTGGAGCTGGGGACCAATCAGAAAGGTATCAAATGCTTGACATGCTACCTTTTTATCAGGCTTGCTTTTTTTGGGATCACATTGATCTTCACCACATCTAGGACAGTTATTGAGGTCAGAGTATGGGCCTGTGAATGCAAGGCATGTGTTGATGCACATATCATGGATGATTGGCATGACACCACTAGTTCTGAAATGGCTTGCTTAGCAGAGTAGTAGCTATATATTTCGTCTTCGGGGTGCCATTCCATGGTTGCATTGTGGATAGTATTGTAGGCTTTGATTGTCATGTCGGCAAAGTAATATTTTAGGATAGTAGGAGGTTAGGATCTGTTGTATCAGGTAGCTCATGAGGAGGGTTTCGGATCCTATCTATCGCCTCTGGAGGTAGTCAGCAATGTACGTCATCCAGAGAAGCCTTTCTCAAGGCATTAATGAATGCCATTGCATGCTGTGCATCTTCGAGCTGTGCCACTTCATCCGTCCAGCCCATAGTTTGCCCTGAGTCAGCCATGCCTGCTTTGTTGTGATGAGGACCAACAGCCTTGATATCTGGGTTCTCAGGATGAGCTTCCTTGATATCTACTTGCTCATTGGTGTCATTGTGCCCTGTGTCAATGTGAGCGGTGTCCCGAGGTGATCAAAATCAGCCTGATGGACATCATGGTCTGGGCTGTGGCCGATTGCAGGCTCATGCTCATAGATAGCATCTGAATGGAGTTCAAATCATCAATAATAGCAGTACTATGAATATATAATTACCTTCAATGCGATCAACAGCATTGGACATGTCGTGGGCTGAACTGTATATTGCAGGCTCATAGGAGCTATCTGGATTGGTTGCATATAAATCAGCTTCATTGTTATTGGAGTGGTGAGAATATATTACTTACCATCAATGTGTAGATCAGGGACCTTGTCATTGTCAGAATCACGTAGTAATATAATTATCTGGCCCAGGGAGGTCACTGTGGATGTCTGTCATATACCATACTTCTGATCTCTGATCCGATCGATCAGATCGATCCTACTTCTGTCCAGTCCACAGATCCTGTCCGGATCACCCATCTAAAAGTGCCCACTTCTCGCACTCTAACTCCCTTGTGGATATCTGCATCTATCTCCTTTCGTCATTCCTCCTGTTTCCGGTATTCCGGCTGTGTATATTTCCGTCCTGTATCACTGATCTGTTACCTGTGTTTCATTTCCGACTTGTGCTTACTGATTCGCTGTGCATTAACTAATAGACTTCTGTTATACATTGTACATAGCCCTTGGTCCTGGACTCGTTGATTATCCATACTAGATACTTACAGTAATATAAACTACTTGTAGATCTCTGTAGAACCTTAGTTCAAATATCATCTTAGATTCTGCTCATCCTTTCCTCCGGACTTGAGTTACTTGCAGCTCTAGTCATCTTCCAAGACTTGGGATTGATTCCTTAGTCTATATCTCCGACTCTATCTTCAGATAGTCTACCTCTGTTAGTTTCTAGTTAGGAACTCATTCCGAGACTAGCCTTAATCCCTGTTCCATTTCTATGTTCTGGATAACCTTCACATGTATCATATCCAATACCTTCAGATGTCCAGATCGTCATACAACTCCTTCTGGATATTTGGATGTATACCTATCCTCTGAAATAAGGGGCATTACTCGGGAAAGGGGCACAGTGCACGAACTGAGGCCAAAGCTCTTTGGATCTTTCACCCTTGAGTACGGTCTTAACAATGTCCATTTGGCATCCTTTCTTCCTAGGTGCAGGCTCTTGCTCGTTGTCATCACACATGTCCAGACTTTGCTTGCTGGATGAAGGGACAGCTGCTACAAGTTCAGCAGGGGGTGGTGGTGGAAATAGCCTAGCGGCTCTGGCTGGCTTATGTGTGAAGTAAGTGTTTTGATGGACTTGCTTGGGCTTGCCTCCATGCTTGTGCAGACAGGTATCACAGTCGCATACATGAATTTTGGTACCATCATGCAGTTTGTATATTCCGACTTCGTTAGGATGCATGGACTTGGGAGTGATTTGAATCTTGATTGCAAAAACTGATCTAAGCGCAATATTGCAGTAACAATTTGCGAAGTAGTAACAATTTGCGAAGTTGTTTGCAAAATTTCATTGCATTTTGCAAAGTTTCGAAACACTGTGTCTCAATTTGCATTCTGCATAACTTTGCATTTTGTCATCTCAAATTGTTTAGATTTCTATCTATTTTGTTTGGTGCTTAGGTGTCTATTGCTACCTATCTACCTCTAACTTGTCAATTTTCACTGGGGCTGAATACTCCCCTGTCATAGTTAGTATGCCACCATGCACTGTTTCAGCAGACTTGAAAGCTCAAATTCCTATTCTACATCAACATAGGCATTCTGTTCAAGCATATATGCCATCTGCTTGGGGTCAAGAAGACTCTCATATACAAAGTCTTGCAACTTTTTCCCTTAGTTTCATAGTACCACTGCAGCAATCAAGGCCGGCATCGCAGCCTCACTGTCAATGACATCGCATTCATTACAACTATCCTCTGTCATCATCCCACTATCTATCTTGATGAGCTACAACATTAATTACACTCTTGCCATGGTGTGTTTGTGTCCATACCAACACTTTTTTCACACTTTTGTCGACTGCATGTCAATCGCAAGTGTATTTCGGTGTATGTGCTTGAAAGGAACAAGGAACTACGTGCCATTTTCATAAATAGTATTATGAGATAGCACCTGACCCGGAAAGTTGATGTTTGGAGATGAGGCTGCAAAAGATGAAAGAACAACTATTCACGCCATGGGAGATCAAAAATTGGAACAAGGTACGTCAAAATTTGCTTCTATTGGTATGTAATGACCGTTTTGTCCAAGGTGTGTCCAAAGGAAATGTTTCATGCAAGGCAAACACTACTCAATCCTGCCAATCCTGACTCTTGATGGGATCATTGCCTATGACATTATCGAAAAACTAGTCACGAGTGAGTGCTTTGTCTGATTCTTGCGTGAACATGTGGTAAGTCTCATGAATGTGATACTTTAAACCATACTTTTCCCTCTCAATAACCCTGTATTGTGACTTGTCATGTTTTGCAAGGATGATAGTCAGGTAGTTGGGCTCAGAGATTTTAGAATACAAGTTCCTTGACTTTTGTAGACTTGACCTCCTTGGTTCTTTTGGACTTTGCTTTGCCATTAGTTTCAGTAGCAGTATTTGTGTATGTATGGACAATGAATATAGCCCTAAATTGAGGGTATCTCAATGGAGGGTGATGGCGACGGACATCACGAAGCACTCTGAATTGGTGCTGAATTTGTCACTCAAGTGCTTATGGGGTCCTGGCCAGTCATTTCTGACGTGTGAGTTTCAACTTTTGTGATTCCGCATATTTATGAAAACAGCTGTAAGCACCAAACATGTTGTTATAATGATCAGGAAGTTTTATAAGGACAAGGTTCAGCTTATCTCACCAGTAGCTTTATTCCCTATTTACCTCTATTTATTCCAGGTATACTCAAGGTATACTCATTTCAGTCACAAGATTGGGCTTGGGCATTGGGCGTTCAACTTTGAGCTCCCCTAATAACACATTTCAATGACATGTCTGAGAGCACCCAGTCACAGGACAGAGAACCAGGTCAAGCCAAGGTTTTTCTCTGCAGCACAGGCCCAGGGATCTGATGTGTGCTGACTTTGTGTGCAGGCGAAGAATACTTCCGAGTCCACACATTTGATCACCAGAGCCTACTGAGGCTGCAGTAGTTTGGGCGTACTCCCACCAACAGTTGAGTTGTCCAGTTGAAGAGCTGGACGTGTTCAGCGCACAATATTGTGACATCAAGAGCACTTCAGCAGACCCTGGGGCAATGAATTTGGGCTGAAAGTTACCCTGATCGGAACTAGCATCAGGAAAATCTCAACTTACTTACAGCTGTTTGCATAAATGATGACAGTATGCGCTTTTTCCTGTCTGCTGATAAATGCAGGTCTGATTTCAAGTCCCTATGAAAGTTGGTTGATGCATTGATGAATACCCCTGAGCATCATCAGGAACTGGAGAGTATGCTAGAGGAATGGGCTGATGTGGGGATGATGGGTGAGTTTCAGGACAGTGCAGCAGGCAGTGACAATGTCAACATTGTTTTATAGTAGTTTTTTGTTGTCGGTTATTAGCATCACATTGTTTGAATAGAATGGCTGCAGTGCCTTACTAGGCCTGCACATTTACAAGGGCTCAGTGATTTGCTAGAGCTATCCCCGACTTCCCATGAAGTGGGAGGAGGGTCTTGTAGGATACAATTTCTACAGGCACCTGTACTATGATTTGTGGGAACACTTTCCACCAGAAACTGTACAGTTGATGATGTGATTGATGATTTGTTAATGCAGGTACATAAATACAAATACATACAACAATAGATGACAGTTGTCATTGTTGTTAACATTAATAATATACTTGTGGAACTTGAATTACTCGACAAACTCAAACTCAAAGTCTGCTGTGTCTACAACTCTCTGTCTGCTTGTTTTATTGACAATATTTCAGAATGACTGTGTTTCTCTCCAAACACCCCAGTACAGCACCTCGAGTACTTGATGCTAAAGATTGCCCACCTCACAACATCCTTCATGACATACAATCATATCATCTGTTTTACGATGCTCTGTACTACCCACAATATCATGAATTTGTATATGCAACTGCTGAAAATTTTTTGCTGTTGGTTACAGTGATCTCTGGCCTTCCATGGTAGCAGCCTATGTTTCAAATGCAGTCCCCATTATCAATCCGTCACAGTGGCTGTATTTTTCGATGGGTAGGTCTGTCTGTTCATCTGGACGATGTTTCAATGACTTTTGCTTGGTCCCATTTTGAGTGTGCTGCATATGTGCACTGTAGTGTATTCAAATGTTTCAAGAATTATTGAGAAGCTGTTCAACAAGGCTCTCCCTCCCAACTGCTGTCCATGCATCATGTCCAGACTAAATGATGATCCTCAATGGTTTGTTTTACACTGATGCTTCTTACACTGAAAATTTGTCTGCTTTGTCTGCACCTGTTCTCCATGGTGTCACATTGCATGTTGGTACTAAAAAATCAGGTGTGCAAAATAATAAAGAACACAGCGTTGATGCAATTCCTTCATATTTCAGTTCTCAACACACACAACTCGCAAGCATGTCAGATGAATCCCTCTTGGAGAGTCTCTTGGCCACATCATCACCCCCACCTGATTGCACAAAATTACGAGGGACTTTACTAACTGCCGATATTCAGAACTTGTATGGTCACAAGGTGGTGACAGCTCTATGCACTCCTCCTGTTATCAGCGCATCACTTGCTCATGGTTCAGCAGTTGTACGAGCCTCTGAAGCCATGTCTTTACCATGGATTGTGGCATCTGTCAATGATCTTGCTTGCCATTTAGAGAAGCCTGAAATGCACTGACATCCAGACATGTATTCGTCGATTGGCGCCACACTATCGCATGCTCTACAACAAGCACTCTCATTGCAAAAAATGTAATGCACTTGCTGATTATGTTCAACAACGTGCACTATACTTACTTCATGCTGGTTCAAGTGTTTTAGGTGATATTTATTTTGCATATTTTCCATTCTTGAGCTGTTACTCACTCTCGGATAAGGCTGCTTTCTGTCAGATTCTCACTCATGAGTTTGGCATGCTCATCACTGAACACTTCTCACAGGAAATTGTCTTGCGCCCTGTCAAGGACATATCAGCCTGTCTAGAAAGCAAACAGAATGTACTGGCAGAGATAAGAAATATTTGTACAGATCGAGAGTGGGATTGGCCAATGCCTATTTCAAAGAATGTCCTTTTTAAATGTTTGAATGACTACATGGAAAAAATGACATGGACCGAGCTGCTCGTATGTGCTGTGTGTTCACAGTATGACAGAGATGCTGTTGATGTTCATTTATCAGGGGATATATTGTCAATGAATCTAGACTTACTCCGTGTCTTGGACGACTTTGTTGTTGAAAAGTGTGTGATTCAGTGCATGTCGACATGTTTCACTTTTGACAATGATCTCATTGATGGTCTTATGTTGGAGAAACGTGGGATAGTGTTTGAAAATTCGAAGGCCATTGACTCAAAGTATGTCTGCATTGCAAATCTTCCTTGACAAAGAATAAGATGCCTTCATTAACACTTGCAAATGGGTTGTTTCATGGCACCCTTCCTGATCAATTTCGTGATCTGACCTGGGTTGAGGAGAAGATCTGCACTATATATTCCATTACTGCACATGTCACCTGTCTATTTCAATTATCTGATTTGTTGCAGCATAAGGTTTTCCATGGAAATACCTGTGCACATGACATGAATGTTATGTCTACTGTTTCTGTGTTGCCGTGGACCCCTGCAGACATCAATGGGTTTCTGAGTGTCATTTTCATTGGTCCTGAAAAGTTTGACCCGAATTGCATGGGCACATTGTTCTGTGTCCACAAACAAAAAATCTGGTCTTTTCTCATATGGTTGAAGAATCACAACTGTCTGTATGCCAATATTGAATTAGATTCATCTATATTGGACCAACATTTAGTGGATGGCTGCCTTCCTGGTCTACATGAGCGTGTGGTGGAGGATCATGTGGTTGATGCTCAGCGTGTTTTCAGGTCAGAGACTGCTGGTTTTGCAACCCATCCGGCCAAATTATTAGAAGTCTCGAG
>JABCPU010001225.1:0-11693 GCA_016800925.1 Suillus spraguei
GGATAACAGGAGTCAACGAGAAGAAATATGTCTTGGACGTGTATCAGAGTCTTTTGGTCCAGATTTATTCCCTGGAATGTACAGTGTACCAATGCATACCATCCCTAAACCCAATTCGGATAAACTACGCCTTGTAGTGGATCACACAGCAGGAGAATACTCGCTGAACTCCATGATTGATTCAGATGCCGTTAGAGGCACCAAACTTGATGGTTTGCATTTGCTTGGTGCTTCCCTGCTGCAATTTCGACAAGAACATCCTAATGATAAATTGGTCCTTTTTAAATTGGATGTTTCTCAAGCTTTTTGGCATTTACCTATGCACCCGCTGTGGCAAACCAAGCAAGTGCTAATGGTACAAGGTCAACGTCATGTGGATCGTTGCAATAACTTTGGAGGACGAGGATCCCCTAAGGTCTGGATCTCGTTTATGTCACTGGTCACTTGGATTGCAATTCATCGCATGCTTATCGATGCTCTTAAACTTTATATGGACGACTCTTTTTCATTTGAGCTAGCAGAGCGTATGTTGTACTATTCGCCTTATCAAACTGACTACCCTGAGAAACAGACTCGTCTGTTACAACTCTGGGACGAGCTCGGAATCCCTCATGATCGTCCCAAACAACTCTTTGGTTCAACTCTGACCATTATTGGTTTCGACGTCGACCCTAACACTATGTCTGCTACTTTGCCGAGGCACAAAAAGAATGAGTTGATCAAGCATCTATGTGACTTTGCCTGTAAAAACTATCGTTGGATGCTTCGCGAATATTAACAGCTTGCTGGATGGTGCGAATGGAGTTTCAATATTTTCCCTTTGCTCAAACCAGGACTTTCGGCTGTGTATGAGAAGATTCACGGGAAAATTCAACCACGCGCACGCCTTCATGTCAACAATCCTATCATTTGCGAACTCACTTGGATGGCTGATCATATGGAACATTTACCTGGGCTCATGTTTTACAAATATTTGGATTTTGATCCATCATCTGATGATGTCGTGGTTGCTTATACCGACGCATCTGGTGTAGGAATGGGTCTCTGGTTCCCTCATGATAACTTTGCGGGTCAATCATCTTTGCCTGTGGATGCTCCTAAAAATACCATCTTTTTCTTTGAAGCATTGGCAGTTTGCTCCGCAATTCACGCAATCCCTAACATGACAGAAGTCCCACCCCGAATGCTCATATACACCGATAACACAAATACAGTGTCGATGTTCAACTCTCTCTGTGCGCATCCTCCTTATAATTCCATCATGCTCTCGGCAATGGATGTTCTACTCGAGTATGAGGTGGACTTACGTGTAGAGCACATTAGTGGATGTGAGATATGGTTGCCGACGCACTCTCACATATTCAAAACGAAAGAGTTTTGGAGCTGGCACCAGATGCCAGCTTTTTGATTTCAAACCCCCTCGGAATGCGCTGGGGGCAGCAAAAAAATGATGCAAGTTTCACTATCATCCAGGAAGCCTGTATGGCAAGCCTGGACACACGAGCGTCTCTTATACGAACGTTCAGTGGCGCTTGGTTTTGCTATTGATGCCACTACTGCGTCTGTTTACAACTCACATCTCAACTCTTACATCACTTTCTGTTGGCTGCACCACCTCCCTATTGATCTCACAGTGGATACATTATCTTTTTATGTTGTATGGTTATCACACCATATTGAACCTCGGTCAGTTGATTCATATCTTTCGGGCATCGCCAGTCGGCTAGAGGACACATACCCCATGATACGGGCCGCGCGACGTTCACCTTGGTTGCACGGACTCTCTGTGGTTGCAAACGCCATATGTCAAAACCAATACAAAGGAAGTTACCTTTGTGTGTGGATGACTTGCAACGTGTGCGCTTGTTTTTTGGTTCTTCACTGCAACATGATGATAGTCTCTTCCTTGCTCTGTTATTCACCGGTTTTGCAACACTCCAACGTCTTGGAGAATTGACCTGGCCAAATGCAATCAGCCATCAGACCTACCGAAAGGTGCCTTTACGACACACACTCACTATCACTGACACCGCCATGTCGTATACACTGCCTTCCCAGAAGAATGACAGTTTGGGGACTGGCACCACTATCCTCATCCCGTCACGTTCTGTTATTGATTTGGATCCTCTTCCGCTCATCCATTGCTATTTGACGTTTCGTGACACTGCATTTCCAAGTCGGCCAGCACTTTGGTTGTCGAGCACGGGCGCCATACCAACTAGAAGTTGGTTCTTACGACGCTTACATCGACACTGTGGTAACGCGATGTCAGGACATTCAATGAGGACTGGAGGTGCAACTGCACTTGCGATTGCGGGAATGGCTCCAGACCTTATTCAGGCAGCAGGTCGGTGGTCCTCTGATGAATTCAGAATGTATATCCGCCAGCATCCTTTTCTGCTCAACGCTTTACTACACGGCTCGGCTCGTGAACGCAACCCTGCTACATGAACAGATTGACTCACACATGACCTCATTCTTGACTCAGACTGGATTTCACCTACTCGCCTGGCACCATGACCACAAAACAACGAAAAACACGTTATGAAAAAAAAAAAAGCCTTATAGCATTTCTATCGTGCCTCCGACACTCAATTCTGGTCTTTTCTTGCCTATTGAAGTCTGTCTCCTAGTTTTATTGCTCATTCTCAAGCACATCTTATCGAGTCTAGCATCTGTTTTGCCTTACACTGCCGTATCATGTACTTTTCATTCTCTCAGTTCGCAATAAAACTTGTCTGAGTCCCCCAAGTATGAAACTGGGGACTCCGCTGCTGTGAGACACCAGTGTAAATTGATTCAATAATATGTGTGAGCAAATCATTTTAAATTCTCGTAGTATATATGGTCATGTTTAGTGGGAGCATAATTCTATAGTTGCCACGGCCACAATATCAAGGAGTCACGGGTTCACTGATGTTGCTTTGTGGTATGACAAGCTCCAATTGAGATCAATCTGATTCTCAAGCTGCCAGTTCTGTAGCATCCTGGTTACCGCCAACCAACAACATTAATAACTCTAGCAAATGAGTCTGTTGACTCACTTATAATTGGTGACCAGGCAGCCGGGCTACATGATAGCATCTTTAGTCATATCCCTGTTAATCTGAGGACTGCAAGTCGCTTTACTAGGACGCTGCTGGAGACCGGGCGTACAATTTCCTCAAATCACTGATCCATTAACATAACTGGCAAGCCAATCATTACAGCTCATCGAATACAACAAGATGAACATGCTGTTTTTGCGAGTACTGACTTAGTGTCATATACCATACTTCTAATCTCAGATCCGATCATATCTGTCCAGATCCGATCGTTTCCATATCCGTCCGGTCCACAGATCCTGTCCGGACCACCCATCCGAATGTACTCGCTTCTCGCACCTTAACTCCCTGGTGAACATCTGCGTCTAACTCCTTTCGTCATTTCTCCTACTACCGGTACTCCGGCTGTTTATATTTCTGTCCTGTGTTACTGATCCGTTTCCTGTGTTCATTTCCGATTCATGCTTACTGATCCGCTGTGCAATAACTAATAGACTTCCGTTACACTTCATACATAGCCTTCGGTCCCGGACTTGCTGATTATCCGTCTTAGATACTTACTGTATATAAACCACTTGTAGATCTCCGTAGAACCTTAGTTCGAATATCATCTTAGATTCTACTCATTCTGCCTCCTCCGGACTTAAGCTACTCTCCGCTTTAAGTCACCTTCCGAGACTTAGGATTGACTCCTATAGTCCATACCTCCGACTCTATCTTCGGATAGTCCATCTCCGTTAGCTTCTAGTTAGGAACTCGTTCCGAAACTAGCCTTAATCTCTTTCCTCTCCTTACGTTCCGAATTACCTTCGGACGTATTATATCCGACACCTTCGGACACCCGGATCCGTCACGCAACCCCTTCCGGGTCTTCGGACGAATAACTCCTCCCTGAAATAAAGGGCATTACTCGAGAAAGGGGCACAGTGTACGAACTGAGGCCAAAGCCCTTCGGATCTCTCTACCCTTGAGTACAGTCTTAACACTTAGGCGATTTAGTTGTTAAGTGTGTTGTATTTCCGTCAACTGATGACAGATAACAAGATTTGCAGGTCAACCATAGTCACTAGTTCTGCCTATTGTTAGAACAAGATCTTGCGCCATTGATCAGGAATGTGATATCACTCGCAGGATTCCGCGCTGCATGCAAGCGGAGATAGATAGTGGCTCAGCCGTGCCTGCGTTGAGTGCTTTTATATGAGGATTCTTCTTCCTCCGCACTCACTCCTTTCTCTCGTCAAGATGACGGCTTCTGTAAGTGCTATCCAAGAGCAGCAAACCCCGGCAACGGGAGGCTTAGGTCGGCCTGTTCTCTACTGTCTTCCATTGGCAAAGGAAGTTCTTCCTTGCCCACGGATAACCTGGTAGATGGGGTGGAGGAACAGTTCTCATGGACAAGAACCATCTTTCGTCGAAAGCAGATGGTTCCCCGAGACCCTGATGCGATCGCGACTAGACGTTCTGTGTTTGATGATCCCGACCTTGCGCCACACTATTGGCCCAAGAAGGACTATGAGAATATCCACAGGTTAATCCAGCCGCTCGTTGGACGTACAGGGAGGAATGGGTCAGCTTTTATGCTTATCGAGATTTAGAGTGAGATTGCTCATGTTAAATGGGATGAAGGCCTTGGTTCACAAGTTAGATTGGAAGATTATGGTTATGGCAGCTATAGGATTTTCCGCCTTGAACTTGGACAGGAGCAACATCAACCAGGCAAACTCAGACAGTTTTTTGCAGGATCTTGGATTGACTACAGATGGCAAGTTTGTTCGATTGCCATCTGAATAATATGCTGACTATTAGTATCAGACTTCAACCTCGGAAATTCTGTGTTCAGTTGGCATTCTTATGTGCAGAACTACCGTCACAGCTTGTCTCGAAGCGGGTATGTGTATTTACTGTATACTGTTTCTTGTGGCTGATGGTCGTATTGAAGATTGGCCCGGATCGCTGGATACCAACCCAAATCTGCCTCTGGAGTATGTAACAGGACAGCTGTATCAAAACAACAACAATTCTCATGATAGGTCATAGGTTTAGTGTCTCTGTCACAATTCTGGTTGACCGGTAGGACTTCGTTCCTGGTCTGCCGAGTGCTTCTTGGGTAATATCATGTAATCACTCTCTCAAAGCTTCTTTTTACTGATTAGTAACTTCAGTGCCTTGCAAGGCAGGTAAGTTCAACTCCTGCGCCTCGAGTACACTTTGTTTAGATTCACAGCTTCATCCCTGACCTGATATTATATCTATCTTGTATGTCAGCTCCTTCTACCCTATCTTATGTTGCTGATTTTTCGCACAGATTTTTACACGAAGACGGAGCTACCCATCTGCCTCGCCCTGTTCTGGATGTCTATGAACCTCTGCAGCATTGTTGCTAGTTTTCTGGCCTATGGCATGCTTCACATGGGTGGTGTTGCTGGTGCTGCTGGATGGCGGTTAGTAGAAGTTTGATGGGCCCATTTTACAAAAACCTGACTTGATCGATCGAAGGTGGCTGTTTATGATTGAGTGCGTCCTTTGCTTTCCAAGGCAAAGTCACGCGAACTCGACCCTCCCACAGGGGACTCCTCACTCTCCTTATAGGATTTTTCTTTTTTCCGCATGCCTCCATCGCCAACGCAGACAAAAATGGTTCAGGCCAAACGGTTGGTTTACAGAAAGAGAAGAAATCATTATCGTCAACCGAGTAATTCGGGATGATCCCAGTAAGGCAAGTAGTTACGTCCCAATCTCGTTAGACGCTCAGGCTTAACTAACCACTCTCAGGGTGACATGCACAACCGTGAGGGCCTTACATTGAGTCGTCTGTGGACAGCCGTTGTGATTACGACCTTTGGCCAATTTACATCCTGTATGCAGTTCCCCTGATCTCTGTAAGAGTTGGGCGCTCACGAAACACAGTGGCCTCATGTTCGGCATCCCAAACACTCCCCCTTCGACATATCTCACTTTACTACTTAGGGACATTGGGTAGGCACCATACGTATTCCTTCGTTTTAAATACTCAGACCAGGAATCCAGATTCAATACATTTCAGACCAACCTCCTTACAATACCTTCTCAGGCTCTCGGAATCGTCACAATGTTTGTGATCACGCTTGTCTCAGAGTTCGTCAACGAGCGTTCTATTGTGTCGATGATGGAGGACCTCTGGACGTTGCCTTTCCTCGTTGCACTCTATGCATTGCCTAGCAGCCCTAACCCTTGGATATTTTTTGTGAGTAACGCATTTTACGCAGCGGATCATACGCGGTTTACTCAACTGTTCAGGTTGTGGTGACTGGTCTACTGTCATATCCGTAAGTTCGAACTTGTCACATTAATATTACTGAAGACCATTCTTGACGTTCTCGTGTTACCAGTTATACTCATCCAATCCAGGTACTACTTAAAACGATCCTCGAGCGAAATATTAATTCCTTGTTTTTAGGTGGGGTGGTGCTCTCGTAACGCCGGGGCAGTAGCAAGTCGAACAGTCAACGCGTCGTTATACAACATGTGTGGAATTCTCCAGTTTCAAACTGGAAACACACTTACCTTCTGCTAGGTTTGTACAAGCCAGCTCAATTATATCCGCACAGATCTACGTAACCAGCGATGCTCCCAGATGTATGTCACTCTTGTTTTCTTTCCTCGGGAACATGATTGTCAAACTTATTCCCACACGCAGATCGACGCGGCAACAAAATTCTCATCATCATTTGCTGCGTCAACGTCTGTGTTCTGTACCCAAGTACCAAAGCATATTATATCTGGCGCAACCGACAACGAGCTAAGATTTGGGATGCGATGACGACGGAGGTGAGTTCATTTGGACTTTCTAAAGAGCTAGTGCTCTGGCGCTAAAGACTTTAAATGATAGGAACGTGTACACTATCTGAACACGACCAAAGATGTTGGGAACAGAAGACTTGATTTCCGTTTTGCACATTGATGATATCTTCAATTATGGATTCCACTTGCAAGTCTTGCGTCGAGAACACGAGATAGGAGGAGCGTGATAGCTCAGCACTTGAGCTTGAGAGCATCACCAAAAAAAGATGTACTTGATAAGCCAGCGTCCCCCGTTTAAGAGCTCTGGTTTACCAGGGCTAGAAGTGCAAAAAATTGAGTATAGATCGCTACAGGGCTACGGCATGTGTCAAGATGGGATAGATGATAAAGTATTGCCCTGTGTTGAGCGCAGGAAGATTATGATATGCATAACACTTACTACGAGAACAATATACCAAATTTGGAGGTTGTTGTTGTTTCACAACACTTGAGCGGCCGTGACATGAGGAGCTTTATCATATGGGGCTGAGATGCCATACATCAAAGTCAAGAAAAACCTTATCGATGTTTCTGTAGACAATGACTGCGCCTGCGGGTGTAACGAGCAACGTCTGCAAAAACTATACAGGGGAGGGTCTTGTGAGGGTCTTAATGGTGTAAGCTGGCCTCATGTACATTTTTCCCCAGCGGGTACCTCTTGAGAAATTTGTGCTGTTCATAAATGACTGTAAATCTACATTTAGAAGAGGAGTCATGACAAGGATGAAGTATAACAACCTCATAGCAGACAAGGCACAGTAGCATGGGCTCACCCTTCTGAAAAGCCCATTCAAGGCTATCCAAGACTTTCCAATGGAAAGCGGCGTTGGCAATGACTAGCTCTTGTGTTATGAGATGATAAGGTAGGGAGCGGGCGCGCTATATAACAAGGTAAATCTCAGTCTCTTGAAAACAACTCTATTGACTAGTGCTGCTGAAGTCCAGTTCAGCCATTTGGTCGAACCCTGGACCGAACATCTCTGAACGCGTTCAGGAGGTCCGGTTCGCGTTCGAACCAGGTTTGACTAAGCTTGAGCTTGCAGATGATGGGCTGCCTATTTTGTTGCAGAGGTCTTTCAAGACCACGAGAGACCCACCACGCCATTCCCAACACCACGAATGCCATGCGCAAACGCCCAGTGCACGTCAGCAACTGCTGACGTAGCTCAGACGAGTACGGGACGACAGAGGGAGCCCTTTGCCAGTGTTTAACACATATGCCCAGCGCACGTCAGCAAATGCTGACGTGGCTTGAACATATGCGAACGATACCTGAAGGCGCCAGAATGAGAGGAGCGGAGGCACAGGCGAGAGCAGACACAAGCAGATAAGCTGAGGCAAGTTCAAACGAGTGCAGGCAAGCAGACGAATACAGACAAGTCCAGATGAATACAGACGAGTCCAGACGAATACAGATGAGTCCAGACGAATACAGACGAGTCCAGACGAATACAGACGAGTCCAAATGAGCATAGGCAAGCACAGACAAATGCATGCAAGTCCAGGCAGGTCCAAACGAGTGCAGGGAAGTACAAACGAATGCAGGCAAGTCCAGGCAAGTCCAAACGAGTGCAGGCAAGTGCAAAAGAGTGCAGGCAAGCGCAGATGAATGCAGGTAACATGCAAGTCCAGGCAGGTCCAAACGAGTGCAGGCAAGTCCAGGCAAGTCCAAACGAGTGCAGGCAAGCGCAGACAAATCCAGGTAAATACAAACGAGCACAGTTGTCCATACTAGTAGTAAGTGTAGTTTGATGCGCACTTACTGTTTGGAAGTGGCCAAAATATTTGTAAGCACATTTGAATTTCCGCAATCAACGTTAGATTTAGACATTTTGAAGCAGTAAATGTGGGCTTACTTACATGACCGCTGTTGACACTATAACGAGTGCTGAAGGGTGTAGTTGGATGTAGAAGTGCTGGGGGTGGTGAAATACTGGAGTGAGATGGGGAGCGCTGAGGTGGCAATTGATAAAGGGCACTAGAAGATAAGAATGCAGTTGTGAGAGGAGAAGTAGTGAAGGTGGGCTTACTTACATGACTGCTGTCGACACATCAATGTTTACCAACTATACATGACCGCTGTTGACACATCGATGTTTACCAGAGCCTGGTTGATGCTGGGGTGAACAGATGGGGAGTGCTGAAGGGTGTAGTTGGACGAAGAAGTGCTGGGTAGTGAGATATTGGAGTGAGATGGGGGAGCGATGAGGTGGCTTTTGATAAAGAAGCACTAGAAGAAAAGAAGAAGTAGCACTGGAAGATATGAATGTGGTTGTGAGCACCGAGATGAAGCAGTGAAGGTGGGCTTACTTACATGACTGCTGTCGACACATCGACATTTACCAACTATACATGACTGCTGTCGACACATCAACGTTTACCAGAGCCTGTCAATGGTTAACGCTAAAATGAGTGCTGAAGGGTAGTGTCTGAAGGTGCCGCACCTTGCTGTTCCAATCATCAAAATCCATCAAGCACGTACCAGATGCCCTACCTCCAAGTGCATCTCCCTCATACAAACAAACATATCAGTGTCTACAGTGTCAACGACCAGGTAGTCGGATGGTCCATCTGGCACCAGAAGCGCTCCGCATATTATTGACCTGACTGAGAAAAATTGTGACTGTGCCTGCGTGCGTGCTCGAACTCTGAATAAATTGAAGTTCTTGTCCTTGCGAAGGCGTATACCAGTGGGAGCGTCATATGGGTGCACCAAGGCAAGAGGGAAAGTATGTTTCCCAACTGTACACTCAAACAGAAAGAGCAGGCGGCCAAAAATCACTTTCGTTGGAGTCATACAAATGAAAACGCAGTCGAAACATGGTGCACCAAAAAATTGTGGGCTGCAGTGAAGATAATCAGTATGCTGCTGCCAATCGACCATTGATTCATAGTTGACTTTCAAAAAGCGAAATTCTGTTATCTTTAACAATAAATCAGTGTAGTGAATGATAGAGCTAAATGAAACAATTGAACCTCATCACTTGCTCGGAGGCAAATCCGTTTCCCTTGCAGTAGAGGTATATTGATGGCAGGTAGGAAGTCATTCAAAAAATCATTGAGTCTGATGCGCAAGTTTGAAAATGCATCATCACTATGGTAAATGTCCTTGACCAACTCAAAAGTCAGTGGGGGTTGTTTTGACCCAACTTTCACATGGAAAAAACCTGCCAGTGGAATCACTGCATCATCTGTAGCATCGAGCGCATCATCTGCAGCATCAACTGATCTTGTGTTTGTAAGCAAAGATATTCATCAAAGTCTAAAAAACGATGATGAATATCTTCTGCGACGAGTTGCCAATGATTTATGTGCAGGATCTGTAACTAAGTTCAGAGAGTGTTACATTATCATACAACAAAAAAATAACATGACCTGCTCGGCAACATTTCGGATGTTTGTCCGCAGCAAATATGAATCCTTCAATGATCCATGCATCTTCTTGTTTGGCTTCGTGTTGTAGTTCCGTGTGGCTCCTTTCACTTTGATGTCATCAAACAAATGCACATCCATATAGAGTTTCGGGAAGTTCCAACCCTTATCCTCGATATCCGCTGTTTTGTCGATATATTGCTGTGTATATGTCAATGATATGGAATGTTGGAACACCAGAAACATACCTTTAAGAACCCAGAAAACATTTGAACTACGTTTCTCCCTTCACAAATTGTATCCGATGTGTGAACCTCCAACGATGCATACATGTCAACTTCAATATACAGACATATGCACCGAAGAAGCAGGTAACCAAGCAGACAGTCCTCCTCTGTCACAACATCATGCGCTGCATATAGTATCATCTAGTTAGTCATTAGTATCATTCAAACAGAACAGACACAAGGCTGCAAACCTTCGAAATGTTCTCAGGTATGGAACTGTCAGTAAACACAATGTCCATGGCCTGATTGGGGTGCTTCTGATTGCGCCAGTGTGGAAATTCTTTAAATCTGTAAGATGCATCTAAATCAGCTTCGATAATATGCGAGAACTGATTCCAAACCTCTTGTCAATATGAGAAACAACATCTCTCCCAAGGTCATTCAGGTACTTCTGGAATTCAACCCAAAGATGGTCATCAAAAAGGCTGCCATCACGGAAATGAAGCTTGTCATATGACAGCGCTTAGTGAACATCTGTGCACTGTATTTAGCCAGAGTGAGTTCTGTCAATGTATATATTGTTAGTTGAAAGGAAGATTCAGGTCGAGAAATGCTCACATCCACGTCACGAAGTCCATACTCCTTTAGTGTTTTCTCTCTCTCCTCCAAAGTGTGCTTTGTTCATGCTAAGTTGATGATTGCCTGCAAGTCTTTGCTTGTTCGAAGAGGGTATCTCATTGATACATCCGAGAGTGCGTCTTGAGGGACCAGGCAAATAGGGCATGGCCACAGACTCCGTACTCCTCGAATCAGTGACATCACACATCTATGATGTCATTAACCATGGACCATCAGCAGCAAAGAAATAGCTATAACTATAGACACCTACTGTTCCTCATAATCAGCTGACAAAATAAGAATTGATGGGAAGAACCAATGTGAGAGACGGTCTAAGCATTCAAACCCTTGTCCTGTTTTTGATTTTGAGGTTAGCGATGCGAGAATTCTCGAAAATGCCTGGTGCCAGACTTTGTTTTTAAAATTAACTCAACCAGGCTTTTTCACGAATTCTTTGTCCCCTTCACCTATTAACAAATAAGCTAGTGTCAGTACAGCAAAGATTGGGGCATACAACCGGTAGCCAGCCAACAACATTAACCACCACCTATACCTCTCCATTGCGTATGTCTGTAGGCAAATTTGCTAACTGAGTGATGACGGGATAGGCCTT
>JABCPU010001226.1:0-11691 GCA_016800925.1 Suillus spraguei
AAATGGTACCTACAGAAGGAAATCAGGCGGCCACCGATTTGCTGGTCCAAGCCTCGAAAAAAAGTGTAAAGGCTGATGGCAATTGGCGATATAATCAAGAATGGTTCAAACAGGGCTCGGAAAATGTTGGGTCAACTCCCGGATGCATCAATTTATCTCCGGCATGGTTTCAACAGGGCCACGAGGTAGGATGTGATGAGATGGTGATTTCTGGAGTCAAACTCACCAATCCCATAAGAATCTGTCAGATCCGGAGGTATCCGCATCATTGAAGGACCCTCCTCCGAGAATATCCTGAAAGCTATTGCAAGGCCGGCAGCCATCGCATCGGCGGCACTCAGGGTCATGCATCCTCAGCAGTATTTTGCAGGGTTACGAGCCTTGTCACACCTCGGAGATAAGGCAGTGAGCAAGAACTGCCACAGATGCCAGAGACCCTGCAGTACTGGGCATCCGTGTTTAAACAGCCCTCCATCATTTCCAATCGGGAAACCCCAATCATCGAGACCATTTATCAATTCCTGAATGCTTCGATATTCTCACCACCGTGGGGAACTATTCTAATGCTCGGATGAGTATGCAAGCCTTCAGCTGGAATTCAGGGTATGATTCCTGGCTGTATGATTGCATTTTCGGGAAGAATTGTGAGACATGGGGTTGATGGAGGGGAAGGGGATCGGATTGCTTGGGCATGGTATATGAGGGATTCTGTGCACATTTATGCCGGGTTCCCTCATGTGGATGGGCTATGGTCGAAGGCGCATACTAACCACGGTGTGAAAGATCAAAGAAGTTGAAAGAGTTGTTACCCATGTTAGTAGCAACACACGAATACCATGTACCAATTAGAGCATCAACAGTTCTGGAACTCAAGTCGGAAGTCGAGTTCCATGAATTGAGTCCCTAACTCTGTGTATCTCGGGACTGGGACTCGATACTCGAAATTCGGGACTCAATGATCGATAGTCCGAATTCAGGCTTGACACTCGGGACTCAGCAAAGTGTAAGTGTGAGGCAGCACAATGTGAGGCAACAGACTTTGATCCACACATTTTGACTGCCGAACACCGAACCCGGCAGCCGGCACTCGGACTCAGGACTGATACCAATGTGAAAAATATGAATTCACATATAGTGAGTGCCAAACCCAAACTCCGGCAGCCCGGAACTTGGGACTCGGGACTCAGAACAATGTGAAAGATGTGAATTCACATATCATAAATGATGAACTCCGAACCCCAGCAGCCAGCACTCGGGACTCAGGATCAGAATAATGTGCAAGTCATTGATTCACACATGTTGAGGGCTGAACTCCGAACCCCGGCAGCCAGCGGTCGGGACTTGGGACTCAGAACAATGAGAAAGATATTGATTCCTACATGTAAAGTGCTGAATGTTGAATGCCGAACCCTGGAACCCGGAACTCGGCACTGGCACTCAGAATCATGTGAAATTTAGTGAGCCACATATGTTAAGTGCTGAAGCCTGAACCCCGGCAGCCAGCAGTTGGGACTCGGGACTTAGAACAATGTGAAAGATACTGATTCCCACATATAAGTGCCGAACCCCGAACCCCGGCAGCCGGAACTCGGGACTCGGGACACACAACATTGTGAATGATATAGATGCACACATGTTAAGTGCCGAACGCCGACTGCCGAAGCCCCGGCACCCGGAACTTGGCACTCGGCACTCAGAATAATCCACATGTTGAGTGCCAAACCCGAACTCCGGCAGCCGAACTCGGGACTCACAACATTGTGAAAGATACTGATTCCCACATGTAAAGTGCCGAACCCCCAACCCCGGCAGCCGGAACTCAGGACTCGGGACACACAACATTGTGAATGATATAGATGCACACATGTTAAGTGCTGAACGCTGACTGCCGAACCCCGGCACCTGGAACTTGGTACTGGCACTCAGAATAATCCACACATGTTGAGTGCCGAACCCGAACCCCGGCAGCCAGAACTCGGACTCGGGACACACAACATTGTGAATGATATTGATGCACACATGTTAAGTGCCGAACGCCGACTGCCGAGCCCCGGCACCCGGAACTCGGCACTCGGCACTCAGAATAATCCACACATGTTGGGTGCCGAACCCCGAACTCTGGCAGCCGGGACTCGGGACTCACAACATTGTGAATGATATTGATGCACACATGTTAAAGTGCCGAACGCCGACTGCCGAGCCCCGGCACCCGGAACTCGGCACTCGGCACTCAGAATAATGTGAAAGTTATTGATCCACATATGTTGAGTCCCAACCGCAAACCCCGACAGCCAGAACTCGGGACTCACAACATTGTGAATAATATTGATGCACACATGTTAAGTGCCGAACGCCGCCGAGCCCCAGAACCCGGAACTCGGCACTCAGCACTCAGACTAATGTGAAAGTTATTGATCCACACATGTTGAGTGCCAACCCCGCACTGTCGCACAGATATCTATTTCGTCTCAAACCTTGATTGCTGAACCCCAAACCATGAAATCCGGTAGTCCACAATTTTGGGGTTCGGGGTTCGGTACCTAAGATTCATGACTCGCCACTCAGAAATATGTGAGGCAATCTTGCCATTCGGAAGTCAAGTCCCATGAATTGAGTCCCAAACTCTAAGTACCATGGCACTCGGGCATTCGCCACTCAGCATTTGGGATTTAGGACTCTACATCCGGATCTTGACATCCAGTCCTCAAAATCCGGAACAAAATATTCGGGAGTCAAGACAATCATTTGGACGGAATAAAATATTTTACATCATGTATGAAATGAAGACCATTCTAATCTAAACACAGTGAAGAGGACTCCACTCCCCTGCCTCTCTTCAATCTCTGTAGCATGTCAGTGTACATCTTCACCTCTGCCATCTTCTCATGGATACCCTCATCTTGCTCCTCCATCAATGCTACCAGGCGTGCTCGAATCATCTTAAGTCCCATCACTGATGGGCCTGATGAGTCATTTACCTCCTCAGGAAGAACCAAGCCATCATCCTCAACTCCATTTTACCATCCAATGCTGGTAGTGAATGACACAGGACCTCATGATTTGACCCCATTGCCATGGTTTCATTCGGAATTTCGGTGTGTCCCATCCACCATGGAGTATCATAGCTGGGAATAATCCGGGATGGATGTCCCGGAGCTGCGACATCATCAAACTGACATAGGTGGGATGAAAAGATGTGGTCTGGAACAGTGTTCCAGGTGAGCATGGGATACAATGTCAGGACATGAGCGACGGGGCTTGGAACAACAGAAACGATGTTCCTTGCAGCTGAGTACTGCAGGAGTGGTGTAACAAATGTCTGTTGGAAATCTCAGCATTGCCCAAAAAAGTCAGCCAGTCATCCGGTAATCAGTCACTTACATTGATCTCCCATTGCAGCCCAGCTTTAAAGTACATGATCCGGGCAGAAGAGGGAGGGTGTTAGCAGCCTCCATCTGATATTGAGAGATACATGCGCGGATGCGCGATGCAGCCATATTCAAAGTACAAGAAATATCTTGAAGGTTCAGCTTCATGGGTTGCCAGTGATGTCCAGTATTTGGAGTGCCAGATGTGGATGCAGGAGTTTCAGGCATGGCTAATGCAAGAGTGTGACGCTGGGAATGACACTGACAGATGGTGAAGAGCTGATGATATGAGTCACTGATGGATGGATTAGAGATTCAAACTCTGACCATGGGCTGACCCGGACAATTCCCGGGACTCAATGTTTGGGTGTCAAATATGCGTTTCATCAACAAAACAATTCATTCATGTGCACCATCGATCAATGAGGGCTGCAGGTCTTGAAATGCTGCCTGTGCATCCTGAGCTAGTAAGGAATACATTTGAGACTGCCTTCTGGCATAGCATGCATGACCCGGAAGTTGTTTCAACAATGATTCCTGCATCCGGGCACCCCATTGGGTTGCCTTCCACAAGAAAAAGTTGCACGTCCAATCCATCTCTGATTGCACCAATGATATTTCTTCCATCCATCGATCCCGTAGTGCCTTTGCCCGAAGCCAATGAACTCGGTAAACTTGGGATGGGTCCTGTCAGCTCACCACGGAATATATCAAGCATGCCCGAACTCACATTCCTCATTCCACGAATTTTCTGGACCCTCCATATCGACTTCCACTGACCAGAACCAAGCGAGGGACTCATTTCGCTGACCTCGAGCATTTGGATCGCCGATGGCAGTGCTGATTTTGAGCTGCTCGCGAAGCAGGGGTTTGTATTTCTGAAGCTGGTCTGGCCCCGGCTCAAGTTGTATCATTTGCTTCCTGGTTTTTGTATATATACTGGCATGTAGGGATACTGCCTGCTGCACTGATGTCACCTGGGACCACGCTCGAGTTTTTAGGGCTTGAGATTTGGCTTGCCTAACTGTTGTTCGGAACAGGATAGCCTTGTTGCACAAGTGAATGCGGAGATTGTGCAGGGCATCATTGGCCTGCCCTTCACGAAGCGACATCTCCAACGGAATCAGATCCTCTGCCATACAGCGTCTGCAATGTTCAACCCCGAGGTTTGATGGCAATGGAATTATGGTGAGCTCAGGGGAGTTTGTCCATGCATCAGATGTCTCGGTGAAATCTGCCGGGTCATCATCGATATCATCAAGAATATCTATGTTCAAGTCGTCAGGATCGTCATCTGCATCAAATCCCTCTCCCAGATGCGTAAGAGCAGACCGAGTGAATTCATCTATCTGGCCTTGAATACGATCGCGTTGCCGGGCGATATCTAATCTCTGTGTCTCCGTCGATCGTCTTCCAATTCTGCGGACCTCGATGAGCAATGCAATTTGAGCCTCTTCAATTGCCAACCCAATGGATATCCATGTTGCCACAGATCTGCGAGAGGGTGCTGCATGACGGGCATTACCCGCTTCTAGTAGTCTAAGCTCGATCTCCTTTTTGCTTGGTGCTAAGTGAAAAATGAATGCGGAGCTCCACGGAGACAAAGAATGTTAACTTACCCTTCTTGATATTGATTTCATATAAATCCATCGCCGCAGGATCCCTGATTCTCTTGGACTGAGCGACCATCTCGCTGGCTAACCATTGTGTCTTTAAATTGCCGGGTGCAGCTTCATCAAGTCTGTCGAAAGCCTTGCCACTTTCGGCGATGCCATTCTTCGCCAGCTTGTATTTCCGGCAAAGAGTCCTTTTCATGCGGATCATCTTGCAGAAATTGGAATCGTTCATCTGATAATCAAGACATTCCTTTCGGTGCGGGATGACATTCCCGAGCGGCAGGGGAAATCAGGTTGAGATGCGCCCATAGGGTCTCCATGATCTCTCCATCAATCCGGCCAATGCCTTCAATAAAATTTGAAGCATATCAGACATAGCAACTGTCCTGATGTCCATGCACATGCCACAACCCGATTCCAGGAATGATGGTCAGTTCCGGTACCATGTCAAGGTATCGGCTTCGTTGACTCCTGCAACAGCCCATGCAATAGAGAGGCTCGCCAAGACAATCTTGACATTTGTAGACCCCATCCTGGTGGCAGATGATGCATCTCCTGTCTTCTGGTGGAGCTTCTCGATCCAGGAGGTGATGCAGATATGATTCCTGCCTTGGCAGCCATTGCCTGAGGTAGTCATTTTGACTCTGCATTTTTTATATTTAGCTATAGTTTGAATGACACTCCAACATTTATGTAACATGAACTTGCCATGGTTTTTGGGAGTTGCAATGGCTCAAATGAGCCTTGGTCTTGCTCATAAGTATTGTCAGGAAAGTCATCCCAAGGAGGTGGTGCCTGAACAGGCTGAAGTGTTGGTGATTCTGGGGAGAGTGAGGCATGGACCTGTAGGCTCATCGTCTCGTGCTTGCAAGTGGGACCTTGACCCAAATCTTTCTACCTTTGCTGCCCCTTGCTTCTACCCTGTGGGATTTTTGCAATGGGGTGCATCTACCTATCTTCATCTTATTTTATAATGCTAATGTTGCAAGCAAAGCATCTGCTCAGGTGGAATGAATTTTTATTACATTGTGGTGTCATACTGTCCTGCCGACTCATTACAAATTTATGTCCATTTATGGCTTCGGGACCAATATAGCTCAATTAAGCTACTGTTAGGCTTTTGTCAAAGATCAACTTCTGACAATTCATTCATACTTCCACCTTGCTTATCCTCAGCCCATTCTGCAATTTGATTCACCATGGCAAGGACGGGTCATTCCACTCACATGACTTCCGGCAGAAATAGGGCACGTCAACCACAGACACAGAAGCTCACGGAAAACGAAATTTCGGAGTTGAAGAACTACCTTCCTGAGTGGACCGCGGCCAAAAGGGGTGAGAAGCGGGGGTTTTCACTGCAATTGCCAGGGCAACCAGGTTGTTTGCTCCTAAAGTCGACCAAGGACAATGGAAAAAGAGGAAGCAGGTGATGCGTCTCGTTGTGTTGAAAAACTACAATTTTAACATCTTATTCTTCCATCAACTCTCAGATGTATAAGACTTGGTTGTTCAACAACAAGAAAAGGAAGGAAAGGAAGGACATGATAAAGTATGGGAGGAAATGGACGCCTAGGATGGTGGTCTACCAGCAGAAGCGCGAAGAGGTGCTAAAGAGGATTGAGGACGAGTCCGGGGCAAAGCCGGGAGATCCCAGTATGTTCAAACATTATCAGGGGGCTGTGAAGAGAGTCATGGCTGAATTGGACGATGACAAGTTGGAGAAGGCAAAAGAAACAGCGGAAGAATGGTCAAACAGCTTTCCTCCTCTGGAGATACAAGCAGAAGTTGCTTGTAAGAAGGGACCAGCATATATGGAGCACTTTTCGAAAGAGATGTGGAGGCAATGCGGGATGAGAGTTTTTGTGTTGTCAGCTTGGAAGAATGAACAGGGAGAGGTTCTGTTCGGGATGTAAGTCAATTGTGTCCGTCATCGCCGATCTTCGATCTCAATATATGTGTGCAGGCATGATGATAATGAGGCATTAGGAGATGGGGACAGCTTCATGAAGACAAAGGACTGGGAGGACATTGAGCCAGTATGGCAGGAGTACGCCCAGGAACAGTTCGGTGAGTGTTTGAACTTTGGATGCAAGAATGAATTTGTTGATCATCACAATGATAGGTGCCAGGGCACAGGACAGAGGACGACAGGTCAAGGGAGGTCGCAAAAGAGTCAGAAAACCAGCTTTTGAACTCGACACAGATGGATGGGATGCCGTTGCTTCCAGACATCACGGAAACAAAACTTGAGGAGAAGAAAGCCATAGTCAGGGCGTTTCTTACATCGCACTACAGTGAGTCTTTCGTGGCAACATCCGAGATGTTGCTGAATGCGTGGACACAGGAATATGTTCTGGGAATGACAAGGCTGTCGTGCCATGGAGTGCCCTCGTACAAAGTCAGGATGACTTTGTGGCAAGGAAGTATCTTCCGGCGGATATTGACCTGAAGGAGCCTTCGAAGTTGCAAAACTGGGACACGGCCTTGCTCAATTTCTGGTATGCTCAGCAGGAAACAGGAAAAGATTCAACATTCCTGTTCAAAGCATGGAAGAACAAGATGGGGACATGGTACCATCTGTGGTATCCGGCAAGTCGCCATCGCGTCTGACTCGTAAAGTGAGAATGCAGAAGAGTGGAACTCCGAAGGCCCGGGATCCATCAACCGAAGCCGAGAGTGATACCGACAGTGAACTCATGACAAGGAGGATGACATTGATGATGACTCAGCTGACGGTCGATCCCCACTGAAGAAACCCAGATGAATAGCACATCCATCTTCAGCACCCAAGGAGACAGAAGTTCCATGTTCAATGCCGGAGCCTCGCCCGGCCAGGCCGGCCAAGGCAGGTGCACTTTTGACATCACGGATGGGTGACCTCCTGGCCGGGTTGACTGAGGAAGTGGAAGAGAGGAACACATGCCAGAACCAAGGAGTATACAGGGCAAGAAAGCTGTCATTGAACCATCCGCAAGGACCACCTGGAGTAAGTCTCAAAAGCCGGTAGAGAGTACACTTCGAGTAACCAGGGCAAGGGGAAGGAAATAATGTACATATACCAAACTGCCCCCATGTTTACCACATTTTCATCTTTGTCACACTTCTCAAAACACAGTGTCCCACTTCCAAAATGTTGAATCCAAGCACCGAGTTCCGACAATCCTGATCACCGAGTTCCGGACGACTCCCGATCACCGAGGTCCGGCACCCAGGTATCAATCATTGGTAGTTGGTATTAGACATTAGGGTTTGTGCATCATCTAAAATCAATTGGAAATGTCATTGTTATACATGAAAAATTCAGTGGTGAACATGATGTAAGTATGTGAATGAATATCCAAATATTTACATATGGGGTTGATCATCACACTTTTCAATGAGGGTATCTAATACAAGCAGCAATTCAGAGCTCATCTGTTTGGCCCTTTGCAACCTCCGGAGGTCCATATCAGCTCTTCTGAGTTTGTCGGATGTGTCAGCCCAAGCCACTCGGAATGGTCGGTCAGCCTCGAGGAGTTGATGTACGGTAGGCTCCGGAAGATGGCCATGACGCTGTTGGTAATGGTCCAGGCGATCCAGAATTGATTCAACTTCAAGAAAATTAGCAGAAAGATACATGATGAACAATTAAATACTCACATTCTGTTTGATCATATGACCCTAGGGGCATGAACTCCCTAAGCATGGCACGCAGGTCTTCATTGCTGAGTTCCGGTATGGGGGACTGACATTTAGGAGGTGTTGCATGTGCTTGGGACATCACATCAACAATAAAAATGAGATGTATGATGAACTCACCTGGAATTGCTATTCCTGGGATAGCCGGAGCATCAATCTCAACATCAGCACATTCCGGTGCTTCATCACAATCAATAAGATCATCATCAGGCCCTAGGTACAAGTCCGGATCGTTGAACAAAGGCAGTTCCTCAGGCTGAGCCGGGCATAAATGATCTGGATGGATTGAATGAACATCCAAGTTGGATTATCTAAATGTGAATTGAGAAACCTACCAGGAACTGCATCCAAGACATCCGGAACACCTGATGACCCAGAATCATAGTCGATCTCATCATCCGGCCCAAGGTATACATCTTCACATGGATCTAATAAATGTCCAGTCAATTGTAAGATATACTCAAAGCAACACATACCTGATGAAATCCGGGACTCAGTCTCATCATCCGGCCCAAGGTATACATCATCCAGTGCATCTGGTCCATCTCCGGTCAATTGAGAGCTGTACTGAAAGCACAACATACCTAGTGAAATCCGGGACTCGGTTGAGTCATCCACATCCATTGAGTTGTATTCAGTGACCGGAGGTTCATAAAATCTGACTGCTGGTTGAGATCTCATGATGTCTGATCAACTGATCAAACTGATTGATAACTGATAACTTCGAAGTTCAACACATGGCTGGCAACGGCCGAAAGTTGAACCACGACCAAACAAAGACAAACAATCAACGCTTATCAAGATGTCCTTCAATTGTCTGGTTTCTTTTGAAACTTCATCCTAGTGATAACAGATTTCAAACTTATCTCAAGCTTTTCACATCTTTCAAGTCAATCCAAATGTCTACTCAGTTAAACCTCTTTGGCCAGTCTCAAGGCAACCACTGCTCAGATTGTGGGCATCATCGCGGGGCGGCTCATGCCTGCCGGCACTGGCCAAGCCCACCTTGCTCTGACAGCACAAGTCACTAATCTTGTGGTAAGTACCATTCATGTGTTAATTTTACTTTTGGTTTTTCTAAGATCTGGGTAGGCTGAGATAGTCCGGGAGCATGAGAAAGGGCCTTACATGCCCGGCATCATTGCATCCTGCTCCAAGGAGTTGATGAGAGTCAGGTCCATGACTCCCCGGGTGTGGCCCAACTGGCACAGCATCGGCCATGACGACCCCCGGGTGTTGAAACACTCCTGGCGCAGCAAGATTCGCGCCTGGGAGGCGTTAGGTGACCATTCAGGTGATCTCCCTGTCATGCCTAACCCTTCCATTGGCCCAATCACTGTGGACCTTCCCTCCCCACCCGTCATCGCCGGCAATGTCGCTGGTTCTTCCACCCAGCCACCTCCGAGCTCCGGGACAAAGGAAAAGGTAAGGCGGTTGTTGCTGACCCAGAGCCGGAGGTGGAAGGGAGCAGGAAGAGGAAGTCCCCCATGATGTCTGGACACTCTTCCTCACCTCCGAAGTCGGCCAAGAAGGGTCGCAAGCGGGTCAAGGCAACTCGCCATGTGAAGCAGAAGGTGCTTGTGGAGTCGGAAGATGATGAAGACACAATTGTTCAGGTATGTCGTCCAGCTCATTGTTTTCATTCTCTCAATTTTCTGTAGCCTATTTCGAGTGGAGTGCCGGCGCTCAACGTTCCCCGGCCTTCCACAATTGGTGTAGGGACGCCTCATTCCCCTCGTTCACCACGTTCCCCAAAGAAGCAATTGTTTGGTCCTGCTTCAGTAAGTAATATTTAGTTGTCCGGCACTTGGAAAAATGCTTATATATCATCAGCTCATTGCCGGCAGTCCACCCAAGGTGATGGTGAGTCATCATTCTTTGTCCGGACCTCCCGCCTGTACTTACCCATTGTCAGGCCACCTCCGGCAGTCGTCCGGAGGTTTGAGACCCCCCAGGCAATGTCCAGCACTCCGGCTGAGGAACCTGCAGTCATGGATACAGGTGATATTCTCATTCCCGGCCCAGTGAGTACTCTAATGAATTCCAATGAGTCCATCAACTAATGGAACCCACAGAACAACCCCTGCCATTATTGCACCCAGGAGAAGTGGCCCTGCGCCACTCGGTTGGACAGGAGGACCCGTGCCCCATGTTTGTCGTGCGTCCGCTGCGCCACCAAGAAGATCAAATGTGTCCCAGCATCCATGGGATCCCCGCCAAAACGTATTCGAGGGAAGTCTACCACCCGGCAGGCTCGCTCCAGGACACCTTCCAGAGCTCCCTCCAATGCGCCGGCTGCCTCGCAGTCCAAAGCCCGAACTCGCAGTCAATCTCGTGGCCCCTCCGGCACTCCAGCTGTCCCTGCTGTGACCACACCCAAGGCACAGTCCCGTGGGCGCAGCAAGACAATCACTGCCCCCAAGACACCTGCACCTGCATCAGCTTGTGAGTCACCCCAATTGTCTATGACCATCTGACCTTATCTTTCACTTAGCTATTCCGTCTTCAAGCGCCCAGTGCCTCGTCCGGCACTCGATGTGCCCATGCCGGATCTCCATTCCATGGCAATTGCGATTCGGGATGGTGCCGCTCGAATTGCTCTTCTTGAGGCTCGTGTGGCGGAGCAGGATGGTAAGATTGATACCCTGCAACGCCTCCATGAGGGCCTTCGTCGCAAAGTCATGGACCGGCACCCTTCATTTCCACTTCCCGACTCTCCTGTCAATGCAACCTTTTTGCTTGATCAATCTGTCCCCCTGTCCATCTCACCCCTCCCATCTGCACTTGCTCCCCTCATTGACTTGGATATGGCAGGAATGGAGCCTCCGTCTCCGAAAGTCCAGCCTGCATCTATCATTGAGGGTCTCATATTTGAGCTGAGCCAGATTCAGCCTGAGGGTCCACAAACGTCCGGCAAACTTGTGGACCCAGATGATCCGGGCAACCTTGTCCCAGAATATTGATTCTGATGATATGGATGTTGAGGTGAAGGTTGAACCCTCTGCTGATGAGGGTGAAATGGCTACATA
>JABCPU010001227.1:0-11664 GCA_016800925.1 Suillus spraguei
TGGCATACTGACTGTCATATACCATACTTCTGATCTCAGATCCGACCATATCCGATCAGATCTAATCGATTCTATTTCCGTCCGGTCCACAGATCCTGTCCGGATCACCCATCCAAATGTGCCCACTTCTCGCACTCTAACTCCCTTGTGTATATCTGCATCTATCTCCTTTTGTCATTCCTCCTGTTGCCAGTATGCCGGCTGTGTATACTTCCATCCTGTGTCACTGATCCATTACCTGTGTTTCATTTCTGATTTGTGCTTACTGATCCACTGCGCATTAACTAATAGACTTCTGTTACACTTCGTACATAGCCCTTGGTCCCGAACTTGTTGATTATCCGTATTAGATACTTACAGTATATAAACCACTTGTAGATCTCCGTAGAATCTTAGTTCGAATATCATCTTAGATTCTGCTCATTCTGTTTCCTCCAGACTTGAGACACTTTCCGCTCTAAGTCATCTTCCGAGACTTAGGATTGATTCCTTTAAGTCTATATCTCTGACTCTATCTTTGGATAGTCTACCTCTGTCAGTTTCTAGTTAGGAACCTGTTCCAAAGCTAGCCTTAATCCTCGTTCCATCCCTACGCTCTGGATAACCTTCAAACGTACCATATCCGATACCTTCGGACATCCGGATCCGCCACGCAACTCCTTCTGGATCTTCAGACATATATCTCCTCTCTGAAATAAGGGGCATTACTTGGACAAGGGGCACAGTGCACGAACTGAGGCCAAAGCCCTTCAGATCTTTCACCCCTTGAGTACAGTCTTAACACTGATGGTGGACACCACTATCGAAGTTTTGTGTCATGGGATTCCTTCTGAGGTTGCAACTATGCTCATCTACATGCTCTCTTTTGCATTCTCAAAAGAATCTGACTTTGATTATCTTCAATAATTTACTCAATGATATTTGTGCTACATTACCACCATCAACCACATGCTCACTGGATCTTAGTCAGCCTTGTGATCTTATCATGCCTTTGGCTCCATCCCAAAAATGTAACCAAGGGACTGAAGTGGTGCCTCTATGTCAACTGAAGGCGACACCTGTTCATATATTGACTTATCATGTGTAAGTAGTTTATGTCACTTCCCACACTTGTGATTTGTGAACTCAAACCTTCAAAGTTTGTGCCCACATAATACCCCCAGATCTGTAATTGCTTCCAAGGACTCCATGCCAGAGAAAGATCTAGTTATGTACTATATGCTCCATGTTTCTTTCCATCTATACCTTTTCTCTTGATCACTTTCAGATTTTCTTTATTTAGTTCATGTAACTCATGTATGATATGGCACTTGTATCTATTGAATTAACTTGCACTCACGATGAGCACTCATTCACAGGGTTTAGTGCAAGTTGGAACCTCCAGCTTCATGCTTGGAAGTTCCACTAGCAGTTGCTGAGAACCTATCTAGTATGTAATATTGCTCAGAGAGTCAAGTCACATGTTCAGATTCACCATGTCACACACATGTATCATTATATTCTATGAAGTTCTATAACATTCCATGTAAGCCCATCGACATCAATACACAAGGTTTGTGTTTACCGCTATCATATATCCAGTGTGCTGACCCCCTACAGAGCCATTAATTCTAATCGGCTGCAAGAAATGATACAGCCTTCAAAACTTATGACAATTTGACTTCAATGACTTGTTATGTGTTGCTCAAAATTTATTGAATGCAACAACTTTGAGGTAATAATTATCGATGACATTTATGACTGATGAGACTGAGCTTTTTGATATAGTAGGCCACATTCAAAGGTCATGGTGTACCACATATCACATGGGAATATCTCATTCAAAGGTTCTTAGATGTCTCACCTTATGATCAGGACTTTATCAAGTCACTCGACTAGTGCAAAGATGCAGAGATTATGGACTAGGTTTGTACTTCTATTTCATTTGTCCAACTGAGGGTATTTCTGATCAAGAGGCCAACCCAAACAATTGTTTGTTTGAACAGGTTAATTCAGCAGAGAATCATGTTTTGGACTGGATATCTCAGTTTAATTCACAACCTCAGTGTAATGAAGGTACCCTGGGTCCCTGTGAGTGTCATATTCAATTGTTCTATGCAAATAAGTGTTGCTAGATAGTCCCACAAGTCCATATGTCCTAAGAGTCTGCGCATTGACTCTAGCACATGCAATTCTGCACAGAATCCTTATGCATGTTGCATATAGGTGCCCCCCAACATAATGCACAGTTCCATATATTTTTTTGAAGAAATTTGAAGTAGATCTCATCCAGTGGCCAACTTATTGGTGCTGAAGGCTAGTTTTGTGCATATAAGGCTTGCTATAAAGGTCAGATCACCACAGAAAATTCTGAAATATTGTATGATGGTTATACATGATGAGAGAATACTAAAACAAATTTTTCTAAGGCTATATGCTTGTCAGGATCATCTGCAATAAAAGAAATATGCTCCAGATGTGACAATCCATCCAAAGTGTTACATTGAGACTGTAAATCAAAACTCCACAATGCCAAATTGAAGTCTGAATCCTAACAACTGCTGCATGGTCAAGTCTAAACAGCTGCACCAGACTCAACAAGAAAAAGTCCAGAAGGCATGTGTGAAGCTTTGGAAAGATCAGCAAGCCAGTAATACACCAAACATCAGGAGAACAGCAGCTTATTATGGTGTTCCCAAGAGTACTCTTCATGGCCACTTTCGTGGTGTTTGTCCTCCTAGTGAGGCTCACAAACACCAGCAACTGCTCTCTGAGAACCAAGAGAAGGTTCTTGTGGACTGGATCAAGCACCTTGATGCTGTAGGCAACCTGATCAGTAAATGAACCATCAAACAGAAGTGTTACGCACTTTGTCAAAGGACACCATCAAAGAACTTGATTTACTGTTTTCTGAAGCAGAATCCAAGCATTAAGCTTGGGTGGCCTTCTGGACTTGATCCAAAACAGGGTCAGTGTTTCAATCAAACAACAGTTGAGGACCTGTCATATACCATACTTCGATACCCAGATCTGACCATATCCGATCAGATCCGATCGATTCTATTTCTGTCCATTCCACAGGTCCTGTCCGGATCGCTCATCCGAATGTGCTCACTTCTCGCACTCTATCTCCCTGGTGTATATCTGCGTCTATCTCCTTTTGTCACTCATCCTGTTTCCAGTACTCTGGCTGTGTATAATTCCTTCCTGTGTCACTGATCCATTACCTGTGTTTCATTTCCGATTCGTGCTTACTGATCCGCTGCACATTAACTAATAAACTTCCGTTACACTTCGTACATAGCCCTCGGTCCCAGATTTGTTGATTATCTGTCTTAGATACTTACCATACATAAACCACTTGTAGATCTCTGTAGAACCTTAGTTCAAATATCATCTTAGATTCTGCTCATTCTGCTTCCTCTGGACTTAAGCCACTTTCCGCTCTAAGTCATCTTCCGAGACTGGGATTGATTCCTATAGTCTATATCTCCGACTCTATCTTCAGATAGTCTATCTCTGTTAGTTTCTAGTTAGGAATTCATTCTGAAACTAGTCTTAATCTTCGTTCTATTCCTACATTTCGGATAACCTTCAGACGTATCATATCCAATACCTTCGGACGTCCGGATCCATCACGCAACTCCTTCTGGATCTTCGGATGTATGACTTCTCCCTGAAATAAGGGGCATTACTCGGGAAAGGGGCACAGTGCACGAACTGAGGCCAAAGCCCTTCGGATCTCTCTACCTTTGAGTACAGTCTTAACAGGACCACTTCAAACTCCTTGGAGAGATCATGGAAGAGCTTGGCATCCCATGGGAGAACATGTATAACATGGATGAGAAAGGATGTTAGCGGGAAGGAGGATAAGGACATTGCAGAGTTAAATACCTTATGTCGCATGGAGAACAGGTACACTACAAGTTCAAAAGTAACAACCTTGAACACATTACCATCATTGAGTGTGTGTGTGCTGATGGAACAAATATTCAGCCAGCATTTGTGTTTTCTGGCCAGGAGCACTCACCATCATGGTGGACAATTGATCCTGCAATCAAGTAAGATCAGTTGTTATTGAAATAAATTGATACTGACACAAATATTGCAGTACTTACACATCCCCTAATGGTTGGACCGATGACTTTGTTGGCATGCAATGGTTTGAAGAATCATTCATACCTCAGGCTACAGCTCGCAACACACCACTCACAAGCTGCAGCCTCTTGATGTTGGTTGTTTTGGCCCCTTGCAAAATGCCTGGCAAAAGCACTGTGATGAAGTTTTTACTGAGACAGGTGCAGACATACCTCGAAAAGATTTCATCAAGGAGTACATGGCAATTTGAAATGAGGTATTTTCATGGCAGGATCTCATTAAAAAGGCATGGCAGCATAGTGGTCTCAATCCAATTGATCCAAGCATATTCTGAGAAGAGGATCATGCACCAAGTAAGGCACATCAATCTGTATGCATGTACCTGCATCTTTTCCAGTCTCTGAAGGGGCTAGAGGCGAGACTTCCAAGCTACAGCCTGATATTGAGGAGGAGTTTGATTTTGAGGAGGGCTTGGAGCCAGGTGCCAACTCTGATGGTGAAAGGAAGGACAATGATGAGTCAGACACCACCATTATCTTATGAGAACCTTTTGGGAATAATCAACCATCATCATCTTCTCATCCTGCACTTACACCACACACTGCCACACCAGAATATCCATCATTTGCTCACTCTGTCATTAGTGCTGTTACCCCAACTCCTACCCCATTTCTTCCTAGCTGGTCCATGGAGAAGAAACTTGATGCCACAGTTGAAATTAATGAGCAGTTGCTAGAGGAAAACTGCACTCTGGCAGCCAGACTTGATTCAGTGAAAGTGCATTGCATACTTGCACTGGAGGAGATGGGGGACCTGAAAAAGAAGCTGAATTTAAATAAAAAGAAGACAAAAGAAGGTACAATTAATGTTGGAGCAAGGGGACTCACTTCTGCCACAGGTTTGCACACTTGGGAGGCCAAGAAGGCAGCGCAAGCTGAAAAAGAAAGGCAGAAGGCGGAGGCAACACAGCAGTGGAAAGCTCGAGAAGGGGCCACTCAAGCTATTTGTGATGCTCATGGCCCTACAGTCATATTTAGTGGCTCTCTCAGCAGCAAGTCAAAAGCTGATCTTCTCAAACTTGCACAAGCTCTGGACATATCTCTTGATGGTGCTCAAAACAATCCTGAACATGTTTCCTTGATTCAAGCACAGCTTGATGACCACCCACAGCTGAAGGATGATCCAAAATTTACTGGCCTTTATGGCTGTCTGTTAAGACCATACTCAAAGGGTTTTGGCCCCAGTTTGTGCACTGTGCCCCTTTCTCGAGTAATGCCCCTTATTTCAGAGAGTAGGTATATGTCCGAAGATCTGGAAGTGATCGTGTGATGGATCCGGATGTCCGAAGGTATTGGATATGATGCATCTGAAGGTTATCCGGAGCATGGAGGTGAAACAAGGAATCAGACTAGTCTCGGAATAAGTCCTTAACTAGAAAATAACAGAGGTAGACTACCCGAAGGTAGAGTCAGAGATGCAGACTTATAGGAATCAATCCTAAGTCTTGGAAGATGACCAGAGTTGGAAGTAACTCAAGTCTGGAGGAATAGATTGAGCAGAATCTAAGATGATATTCGAACTAAGGTTCTATGGAGATTTACAAGTGGTTTATATACTGTAAGTAACTAGCACGGATAATCAACGAGTCCAGGACTGAGGGCTATGTATGATGTATAACGGAAGTCTATTAGTTAATGCACAGCGGATCAGTAAGTGCAAGTCGGAAATGAGACACAGGTAACAGATCAATAAGCAGGAAGGAAATATACACAGCCAGTGTAGCGACAAAAGTCACACTGGCCGTCAAAACCCTGTTTTCGACAAGCGTCTCATTAACGTCTGCGGCAGCAACCGAAGGATTTCCTTCTAGTGATGAAATAGCCTTTTTGCTCCACTAACGCGGAACCATTCTTCTCCCGCAAACCCTTACTGGATCCTCGCGCCGATGCCCTCATGTCCCATCCTATTCTGTCTAGAATCCATTGGTGCATAGTTACCTCACTTCCGCTGTGACTAAACCTACGGCAGGATTTACCTTACATCTCAAGGGGCCACTGCATGCTGTGCGCCTCATAATTAAGTACCCCGTTTATTTTCTTTCTCGCTACCGGACTTGCATAGTTATCTCGTACGTGCTCGCATATGTTAAAAAGGACTGAACATACATACCATTACTTTTACTTCCCGTTACATCCCTTCTCTAGGACTTAGTATCTGAAACGCTCGCTAGTCGCAATCTATTTGCATTTGAACTCTTCTCTGTTCAAACTTCACTCATTGATTCAACCGCCGGTAACTTTACCGCTCGAAGTACCGCGTGACTTTCGACTTTGCTACTCATAACCGGACCGCGGCCAGTGATCTCGCTGGGTCGCTTTCTCTCTCATCTGCATTCCTGCTCGTATGGAAGTTGCTGCTACTGCTACCGCACCGCCAGTAGTTATAACATTTTCGTCTCACCCAAGTAACTTTGTTCCTGCCCTCACCAGCTAACCGTTGCAGCTATCATTACTGCACGTGTACCGCTGACACCGCGCTAGTACCGCCGCTAACCTCAGAAATCGGAATCCTCATTGCCATTTTAGTACATCATTGTTTCCTTTGCACTAACTTAGAAGGAATTGCTTCTATCTGCAGTCCTCTTGGGTCGAACATCTCACTCGTGCCTTTAGTAGGATTAACGTGGCACTTATACTTAGGCCAGTGCTAGTTTCTTCATTTCACCGGAATACCGGAGACAGGAGGATTGCTGAAAGGAGGTAGATGCAGATGTCCACAAGGGAGTTAGAGTGCGAGAAGTAGGGACTTTCGGATGGGTGATCTGGACAGGATCTGTGAACTGGACAGAAGTAGGATCGATTGGATCTGATTGGATCTGAGATCAGAAGTATAGTATATGACACTGTCTCCCTCATGGGCAGAAGTGCACACACACAAGCATGGTTAATGAAAATGCTGCGCTCATGCCAGCTGAGTCACTTCCAGTTGACCGTTGTAGTGAACAAAGTCACGCTGACTGTCAAACCCCCATTTTCGACAAGCGTCTCATTACCATCTGCGGCAGCAACCAAACAATTCCCTTATAGCAAGCATATAGCCTTTTTGCTCTGCTAAGGTGGAACTGTTCTTATTCTGTGGACCCTTACCAGATCCTCACACTGATGCCCTCATGTCCTGTCCAATTCTGTCTAGATCCATTGGTGCGTAGTTACTTCGCTTCCGCCGTTACTAAACCTATGGCAGGATTTACCTTATGTCTCAAGGGGCCGCTGCACGCTGTGCACCTCTTTACTAATACCCTGTTTATTTTCTATCTCACTACCGGACTCGCCTAATTATCTTGTACATGCATGAATATGTTAAAAGGACTCATCGTACATACCATTACCATTACTTCCCATTACATTCCGTCTCTTGGACTAAGTATCTGAATGCTCGCTAGTTTGAATCTATGTGCCTTTGAACTTTTCTCCATTCAAAACTCACTCATTGATTTAACCACTGGTAACTTAACCACTCGAAGTACCACGCTACTCTCAACTTTGCTCCTTGTAACCGGACCATGGCCAGTGATCTTGCTGGGTCACTACTCCTTTTGCCGCCTCTCTCATCACCTACCTTGCTCATACAGAGCCGCCACTACTGCTACCGCTGCTGCACCGCAGGTAGTGGAACTATATTCCTCTTGCAGAAGTTTCTTTCATTCTTGCTCTCACTAGCTAACCACTATAGCTACTCTTACTGTGTGAGTATCACTGACACTAAGACCGCTGACATACTGCAGCTGCTGCTAACATTGGAATTGAAGTCTTCATTTTATATTAGTTCTTTTGTGTTTCCTTCACACTAACTTAGAAGGAATTGCTTCTATCGCAGTCCTCTTGGGTCAAACATCTCACTCACACCTTCAGTAGGATTATTGTTGTGCTTATACTTAGGCCAGCAGTAGTTTCTTCATTTCACCATTGTAACGAACATATTGGCGCTGGGCTTAAAACCCCATATTTTGACACTCGTCTCATGTCTACAGGAGTTACCACTTGTCCATGGCTGTCTTACCCCTTTAGCAGTACCAGTGGCGTCCCACGCTCACTGCACACTGTACCGACTGCTGCACCTCATTCCACGAACTGATGTCCTTCCATGTCCTTGCCATGTCCGCATAGCTCCATTTGGTGCATAGTTTGTTTTCTGTTTGTTATCACTAATTCCACGGCAAGCCTTATTACATGTTGCCTCATGCCACAGCGCCTCGCGCTATGTTTACTTATGGCGTTACAACACTCCAGTGCTACTCATCTTGCCTAGAGTATTCCGAGTACATACAATTTAGGATATAAGCATCGCGTACCCCACACAACACAGGTACCTGATTTTACACCATTGCACGTACCATAGGTCAGGATTATTGTCTAGCTCTGGATCAACCCAGTAGTGGACTTAGTCTTTAAAGTTTCCTTATCGCTCGTTAATATGTCATGCTCGTTCTCTGTTACCGCTGGCATACCGCTGGACTTTTGACTGTTACTTTGATTGAACTTCTCATGCACCGCTACTTTACTGCTGAAAGTACCGCGGACTTCTTTACTGTTTTCTTGCACCACTTGCAACCTTACTGCTACTGCTGAGACCACCGCTTGACATCGCTCGCTTGACGCAACTGTTACTGACCTTATCTCGACTGCGGAAGCACCGCTACTCACGACGCTAGTTCCGGCAGCATCATCGCTGACCGCGGCAACTTACCGCTGACCATGACACTTGTTTCCCACATAAGTTAGACTCAAACTTGACCATACTAATAGGCATCCCCCTTTAGGGTCAAACACTCTTGTTCTTACAAGTGAAGCAGACTAGATGGAGTGCAAGACTCACATACTAGTTTAGGCAGTGGTTTGTCTACAGCCCAAGCTAGGTTGTATCTTTACACCGTCCTATGAACCATCATTAACTCAATATTCAATGGACTCATCTTCATCCACTACTCCCCATTATGTTCCTGCACCATCAATGTCTGATCCCCCCATAACCATTTATTCTGGCATTACACCTACTTTACTTCCTCATGGACACCTGCATCACCCATTCTCTCCCCAGCATTATGCACCCAACAATACACAGTATCATATGATTCCCCATGATTATTTTCACAACTATCATATACCTGCGCAAGCTCATTCAAGTGCACCTCATTTTTCACCTTAGGTACTCTAAATCCTTATACACGGTCACATAATCAGTTCAATAGTATCAATTGCACATTTCTGCTGCCTCATATGGATTGTTTTGAGTGCCATTGCCTCTACTTAAGTCCCCAATGCACGACTTCACAACACACTGTATGAACGGAGCCGACACTGCAGATTGCAAATAGGCATTAATGGTATTCAAAGTAAAATTTTAAATGCTCTGAAATGGTTCTGAATCATTCTGAAACTTGTTTTGAAAAGCCTCTGAAACCTGGTTGAAATGCTTGATTTAAAACTCCATTCAAAATTCTTAGTGGTTCAAACACTTCAAATTCTCAAAGTCCCAATGCTAAGGTTAGGGTTAGACGCATGCATGCGCAAAAAAAAGCACTAAGTTTGTATATTTCATAGCTAGCATACAAATGGGAGAGTGAATTGACTTTCTTGACCTTCTCTCAGCAAATAACTGCAGCCCAAACCATACCCATGCGTTTCCCCAGACAAAGGTACCACAGGGCACAAAAACGGTATTGCCCCGCACCAAGGACATGCAGCAATGTTTAAAAACAGTTAGGCCAGACAAGATTTATCAAGTGCATCATAGAGTCTATGCCCGTGGCACCAAGTGCGAGATGACGCTAGGAGTTTGATGATGAACAAGGTTGCAACCTGTAAGACAATGAACAAGGTTGCAGTCTGTGAGATGATGAACAAGGTTGTGGTATGTGAGACAATGAACAAGGTTGCAGTCTGTGAGAGCATCTTCAAGCATGGTGACTGCAGAGTCACAGTAGTATGCCAGCTGAGGACCAATATATCAATATATTCGAAGATGAATGTGAGGGCTTTGAGACAGCTGGTGTAATGAACAAATTGGCGCTGGCCTTAAAACCCTATCTTTCAGTGCATGTCTCAAGTCTATAAGAAACTCCACTCGTCCAAAGGTTGTCTTACTCCTTTTAGCACATGCTTACCACACACCATACCGACTGCTGCACCACATTCCATGAACTGATGTCCTTCCATGTCCTTGCCACATCCACATAGCTCCATTTGGTGTGTAGTTTGTACATGACCACTTATCACTGATTCTACGGCAAGTCTTATTACATGTTGCCTTATGCCGCAGCTGCCTCGCACTATGTTTACATACTGGTGGTTACTCCACTTAAGTGCTACTGATCTCGCCTAATGCATCCCAAGTACATATGAAATAGGATATAAGCACCACATAACCCACACAATACAGTATCTTATTTTCACTGTGCTATAGGTCAGGATTAGTGTCTAGCTCTGGATTCACCCAGTAGTAGACTTAGTCTTTAAAGTTCTTTACCACTCATTAATTGATATTGCTCGTTCACCGCTACTGCTGGACTTTTGACTCCTATTTTGACTGGACTTCTTGCACACCACTGCTTTACTGCTGAAAGTACCATGGTTTTCTTTACTGTTTCTTCGCACCGCTCGCACCTTACCGCTACCACTGACATTATTGCTCATCACCACTCGCTTGATGTTACATTTTCAAGCATTGTTTCAGCCACGCTAGTACCACTACATATGATGCTAGTTCCGGCAGCATCTTCGCTAGCTGCGGCAACTTACCACTGACTATGACACTACATTTGCACATTGGTTTGACTTGGATTTGACTATACTAACAGGCATCCCTCTTTAGGGTCGAACATTCTTGACTAGCAAGTGAAGTAGACTAGACGGAGCACAAGACTCACATACTAACTTAGGAGGTAGTTTATCTACAGCCCAGGTTAGGTTGTATCTTTACACCAGTGCTGTTAAGACTATACTCAAAGGGTGAAAGATCTGAAGGGCTTTGGCCTCAGTTCATACACTGTGCCCCTTTCCCAAGCAATGCCCCTTATTTCAGGGGATAGGTATACATCTGAAGGTCCAGAAGTGGTCACGTGATGGATCCGGATGTCCGAAGGTTATCCGGAATGTGGGGATGGAACGAGGAATAAGGCTAGTCTCAGAACAAGTTCCTAACTAGAAACTAACAGAGGTAGACTACCCAAAGGTAGAGTTGGAGATATAGATTATAGGAATCAATCCTAAGTCTCAGAAGATGACTAGAGCTGGAAGTAACTCAAGTCTGGAGGAACAGAATGAGCAGAATCTAAGATGATATTAGAACTAAGGTTCTACGGAGATTAACAAGTGGTTTATATACTGTAAGTAACTAGCATGGATAATCAACGAGTCAGGACTGAGGGCTATGTATGATGTATAACGGAAGTCTATTAGTCAATGCACAGCGGATCAATAAGCAGGAAGGAAATATACATAGCTGGAATACCAGAGACAGGAGGATTTCCAAAAGGAGGTAAACACAGATGTCCACAAGGGAGTTAGAGTGCAAGAAGTAGAGACTTTC
>JABCPU010001228.1:0-11622 GCA_016800925.1 Suillus spraguei
CCAAAGAACATGATGTTTGGTTCAAAGAGGCCGATGTAAAGATACAATCTAGCCTGGCTGTAGATAAACCATGGCTGAGCTTATGCAAGTCTTGCGCTCTACCTAGTCTGCTTCACTTGCGAAGGCACGAACGTTCGACCCTAAAGGAATGCTAAGTTAGTATAGTTTGATATTGCCCAACCTGTGGTGCGTGACTGCCGTCGGAGGTAGCGAGATGCTAGCAGTGACCTCCGTTCCGTGGGAAACTTGCGGTAAAACTAGCGTAAGCGTGGAATGTGGTAGGCAAGCGGTAGCATGAACAGTAAAACTGCAGTAGTACGAGCGGTAAAACGCGGTAAGCGTGGGAACTTCTGCGGGTAAAACAAGCGGTAGTGTAGCGGTGAAGTGTGAGAAAGCGGTAGCACTAGCAGTGAAGCGCGGGAAAGCGGTAAAGAGTGGTGGTGCATGCCAGTGGTAAAGCAATTCTTAAGGAAAACAGTGACTTCAGTAAAGGACTTTATTTGTAGTGACAGTAGTGGTGACTATTCCTAAGTACCATGTGTACTATAGGAAGGAAGTAAGGAAAGAGTACGGGTACCTAGGAATTTTAATATGAAAGGAATAGCTATGGAAATGGAAGGGATAGGATAAACACGCAGCAGACATGTAATAAGACTACACTACAGTTTACAAAAATCACGTACTGGCGAGACTGGATGGACATAGGATGGACGGTAAATCTTGCTTGAGGATGCCAAATGGGTTTGTGGAGATTGCCGAAGATCACCGCTTCGCGGGAAAGTTGCTGCAGTACAGCCGCTAAGCTGCAATGAGGCTTCTGGAGTGCGGAACAATACTGTTAGATAGGGGTAAACACATGGTAAAGTAGGACAGTGAAGCTGAAGGGTAAGGATAATGATAGCCATGTGACACCTATATGAAAATGTGCCGTTTCAAGCTCAGCGTGAGTTTGTTCATCACATCGAATTCCGTAGTAAATGCTGCTTTTCAGCAATCATCAGGATGGATGCAAATATTATTGTAACCAGACCGGATGTCCATTTTCATAAAGAATTGTGCATTGTGAAGGCATGGGACAAGAGAGATAGGGAGTGGAAGTGGGTAAGCGTTTTTGACCGTCCAATCATTGATGTAGCAGTAATCTTGACAGGGACGCAATTCTCCACTCTTCTTTCCCACGAAGAAGAAGCCACTAGCTTGAGGTGACTTTGATTCTGAGATGAAACCTTTCGCAACATTTTCGTTGATGAATGTTTTAACGGCAGCACGCTCTTTTTCTGACAACAGGTAAACCTTAGACGTGCGAGGATAAAACTGGGGTTTGGTATCGATGTGATGATCGATGCCAGGGTGTTCAGGAGGTAGTTTGTTCAGACCATCTTTAGCAAAGACATCTGTGAAGTCATGCAAGTACTCCAGGACCAATTCTTCGAATGACTTTTTTTTCTTTTCCTTCTCATCCGTAGCGAATTCCTGAGCTTTATTACTGTATTTCGGCAGGGGAAGGGAGGTTGAGGAATAATTAGGGAGTTGTTCGAGTCGAGAAGTTCCGTCACGCGTGAGGGGTGTATCAGTGGATACTTTGTCAATGATTCTCATATTAATTCCATTGACGTCATATTCCACAAGGAACTCTCCATCTCCAAGCTTGTAAGAGGAAATTTCGCATACTTCCGGTGCATGCCAAACATCCTGCATCATATTAAATGGTTTGTCGTCTTCAGTAGGTATTGTGGACATTATGGGTTCGTCCTGATCTGGAATTTCTTCAATGGACAAGGTGAACAATTTGGGCGGTACAAAGTATTTGGTTAACTTTGGAATATTATGAGCTCGTCCTCCGAGATCGTCATCAGGTTTCTGCTTTCCTTGTTGTTGCTCTTCAACTGGTCGTTGTTCAATTGGTTGCAATGGGGGTGGTCAAGATTCCGGTTCTGACTCATTCTTTTGTTTCTCTACTTGTGGAATGGGTGATGGGAGCGCTATGGTAGTTTTACTTGTGGAGGAGTGTTGTTGCTTATGAATTCATCAGGGATGTCAATGGAAGGAGTGACAACAAGTTTCGGAAGTTTCGAATTTTGCCATTTCTTGGTGTGGCAAGCAAAAGCAGGGGGTAGTCCATTCTTTTGCCAATCTGTATCCAAGTCGAGTTCAATTTCATCAGACTTTGTTGTTCGTGGTAGAACAAGTGTTTCAGTGGCCCAATCTATACTTGGGTTCATGCATGGTGCATAACCACAGAATTCCCAGAAGGATTTGATCTTGTCTTCCAAGTTTAGTGATGTTGAACTTTCCATACGTGGTTCATTCATCAATTTTTACCACTAAGAGACAGTAATGCATGATCGGCCCTCCTTTGATAAGGGTTCCATCTGCCATAGTGACTTGAAATGGCATTTTCAGTTTTCGGCATGTGATTTGATGGAGTTTCACAAACTCCTCAGAAATAAATGTTCCTGCTGCGCCAGAGTCGATAACAGCAGTAGTGTCGACAGATTTTAAGCGAGTACGCGAATGAAGGTGATAGGGATACGAAGTTCTTTTCTTTCACCTACAGCACGTACAAGTCTTAGTAATACACTGGGAGAAACATACGTCGAATCCTTGTTTCTCCATGTTAAAAATCCTCTACAATTCGTCTTACAGTTTCATCTTCTTCGTCTTGGATTTCTTTGACTTCTGCTTGACGGAGCGGAGTCTTCTTCTTCCTTTCAGGACAGTTACCGATGCAATGTCCTGTCTTCCTGCATCTGAAGCATTGTCCTTTGTTCATGCACTCGGATCTTTACATATCGGAGATTTGATCTATGACCATTGCGTTTGGATCGCGATTGGGTATGTAACGCGCATTTCCATAGTTCTTCTTCTTCTGTGGAGCATGGCGTGCTCGCAACACCAAAAGGCGTTGATGGGAGTTATCGATAGAGATGCATTGTAATACAATGGTGCAGAATACCTCTGAGACGTCGCCTGGCACGAAGAGTTTGGTTAGGATACCTAGGTTAAGGCTGTCCTGGAAGAACTGGATCTTTGTTGCATTGTTAGTGATATGAGCCTTAGCTGCAAGTGCCTCGAAGTCAGTGATATAAGTTTGAAGATTGCTGCTTCCTTGTTTGAGGTCCCTAAGCTTTGTTAATGCGGTTCCCACCGAATCTACTGGTTCGAAGGCTTCATTGAAACTCTTCATGAAATCTGCCAACATTCCATAACCGACTTTTTGTCCAGAAGTATCAACTGATTGGGCGTGAACGAGAAATTGCTCTTTCCAAGATTTAGCATTCTTCTCCATCATGAAGGACGTAATGAAAATGATCTTCTGCTTGTCGGTGGTATAGAACTTTTCATTGATGTCGAAGTATAGGTTGCATGATAGAATGAATTCTAGGGAATTGTCGCAATTTCCATCAAAAGCGGTTGGAAGACCGATCTTATATTCAAAATCTTTGGTGGTAGCCATAGTAGTCATAATGATGAATCGTCTGGGGAGTTGTACTTTCTTGGTGCCTACATGCGCGGTCTTGCTGTCCGTTAGGGCTTTATCAGGTTTCGGGAAGGTCAAAGACTGAGTAGTCTGTGATCAGTTTGGACTTTAATCCTTTGTTACGAACTGGGGTGGCATCACCAGCGACAGTGAGAAGACACAAGCGGTCTGCTGGGAGGTTCTACAATGTCCAGAAGAGGACAAGGTAAGAGTACAAGGAACACGTTCCGAGTACTATCAAGAGTTCAGCCTCAAAGACAATGCTAAGAGGTTCTACGAGAATAGAGGCTAAGGCTAAGGAGTGCTTAGACTTAGAGACGATTCAAGACGACTTAGGTTGGAGACCTAAGCAAAGGATATTCCAGGTAAAACCCAGTAGGATTAAAGTAAAGTATACAAGCATAATACAACGTTGTAGCGAGAAAAGTCACGCTGACTGTCAAAACCCCGTTTTCGACAAGCGTCTCCTTAAATGTCTGCGGCGGCAACTGAAGGATTTCCTTATAGCGATGAAATAGCCTTTTGCTCTGCTAACACAGAACCGTTCTTCTCCCTCGAGCCCTTACCGGATCCTCGTGCCGATGCCCTCATTCCCATCCTATTCCATCTAGAATCCATTGGTGTGTAGTTACCTCGCTTCCACCATTACTAAACCTACGGCAGGATTTACCTTACATCTCAAGGGGCCGCTGCACGCTGTGCACCTCATAATTAAGTACCCCGTTTATTTTCTTTCTCGCTACCAGACTCACATAGTTATCTCGTACACGCTCGCATATGTTAAAAAGGACTGAACATACATACTGTTACTGGAACTGCCCGTTACATCCCTTCTCTAGGACTTAGTATCTGAAACGCTCGCTAGTCGCAATCTATTTGCATTTGAACTCTTCTCTGTTCAAACTTCACTCATTGATTCAACCGCCGGTAACTTTACCGCTCGAAGTACCACGCAACTTTCGACTTCGCTACTCATAACCAGACTACGACCAGTGATCTTGCTGGGTCACTTTCTCTCTCATCTGCGTTCCCGCTCGTACGGAAGTTGCCACTACTGCTACTGCACCGCCGGTAGTTATAACATTTTCATCTTGCCCAAGTAACTTTGTTCCTGTCCTCGCTAGCTAACCGTTGCAGTTATCATTACCGCACGTGTACCGCTGACACCGCACTGGTACCGCCGACATACCGCTACCGCCGTTAACCTCGGAAATCAGAATCCTCGTTGCCATTTTAGTACTTCATTGTTTCCTTTGCACTAACTTAGAAGGAATTGCTTCTATCTGCAGTCCTCTTGGGTCGAACATCTCACTCACGCCTTTAGTAGGATTAACGCTGTGCTTATACTTAGGCCAGCGCTAGTTTCTTCGTTTCACTGCACCTAAATTTGACGGCACCCCAGCACGCCTTTTGCCATTTTTCGAGGATGTAGAACTCTTAGGCGCTCATGCCAACTTGACTGGCGAGCACCTTATTAAGGCAGCGCTGAGATACGCGCCTATTGATGACTCTGAGACGTGGGAGATACTCGACGAAGCCAGTCTGCCAGATTGGGCTAAGTTTACCGCAGCAGTAAAACTTTTGTATCCTGGATGTGAAGGCGATTGCCACTTCACCCATACTGACCTCAAGAACCTTTGTGCAGAACAAGTTCATATGCCGATGACCTCGCAAGAGGATCTCGGGCCGTACTATAGGAAGTTCCTCAAAATCTCTCAGCACTTGATCGCAAAGAAGAAGCTCGCCAAACTTGAGCGGGACCGTCTGTTCCTTGACGGATTCCACGCTACCGCCAAGACCGGTATCAAGCGGCGGCTTGAGATTACGCTTACCGTGCATCACCCAGAGGATCCTTACGACATCAAAAAGGTATATGAAGCTGCAATCTTTCTTTTGCCAAGTACCTCCACTGCTGTAATGGCACTGGCTTCCTCGCCAGCATATGCTAAATCTTCCACCGCTCAACAGGCATCATCGTAACCGCAGACGCAACCAGCCAATCCTGGCATTGTGATCAAGCAAGAGTACACGCAGTATGCACCCATCATGTGCCACTTCTGCAGTGGTCCGCACAAGATGCTGGATTGCACGGTCAAGGAAGCGTACATACATGACGGTAAGATCATTAATAGGGACGGACACATAGTTCTGCCTAACAGCAATGTGGTCCCTCGTCTTGGTCCTGATTTCCAACGAAGCCTTGACTGCTTGGCAAGCGAAAGCCCCACTACGGGAGCTAACACTACAGTATTGGGAAACCTGTACTGCCGGGTCGAGCATGGGCATGACGCCATGCTTGACATCGATCCCTCTGCATTCTTGCACACTAACGCTGTTCACAGGACGGACACTGAAGTAGAGCACGCTAATGACTTACGTCTGGCGCAGGAGTTGTATGATGCTAATAACACTGACACTTACGCCGCTAGGAAATCGGACAAGGGAAAGACCATGTGGTTTGATGGCATTGAGATGCCGCCGAGACCTACAGCGGGACCATCCTCTAAAGCTGCTGATGTGGTCGGGGAGGTGGTTTCACCCCAAGTCAAAGCAAGTGCGCGCCCAACCCCGGTACTAAGATCCTTAACCCAGCAGCACCTACCACCAAGAGCACCCCACCAGTACCTGCAACTTCTTCTTCATCTACCGGTACCGCCAAAAGTACAGCACCCCCAGCACTTGCGACTTCTTCTTCATCTAACGATGCCACCAACCAACCTGCGCCCCAATACAAGTACCAGCATCCGCTAGAAGACAAGGACGCTGATAGACGCATTGTCAACCGTATTCTGGACTCTGACATTACCATACCAGTACGCGAAACTCATTGTGGTAGCATGGAGATCCGCAAGAACCTCAAGGAAGCTACTACCAACAAGCGAGTTAGCGTTAACGCCGCACTAGTCAATGAGTTAGGTATCATGCCTAGCGCCAGGGAACAGATGAAGTATTGGGAGCGTTACCGCTCACAAGGTGCTGACGGACGAGTGGTGCAGAGCACTTTGCGCCGCTGTGGGCTATCATGGCCATTACCAATTGACAGGTCTTGACATGCACGTTGGACCAGGGCGCTGAATGTCTTGTCATGCCGGCGAGAGTTTGGCATGCGCTGGGTTCCACACTGCTGAGACCGACCACAAGATCAACATGGAGTCGGCTAACACGTCTACCAATGAGACACTGGGAGTCATCGAGAACCTACCGCTGGACTTTGGAACCAGCGAAATGCTGTTCCAGGTACAAGTTGTTGAGACCACTAACTTTGACCTCTTGCTAGGAAGACCGTTCTACACGATGACGGCATGTAACACTGAGGACATGCCAAGCGGGAGCAGGACATTATGCTCACTGACCCCAATAATGGCAAGGTCATCCGCATACCCACACAGCCATGGGTAAAGAAATGTCAGGGTTGCGCTAAGTGCCCAGCAACATCACCAGCAGGATTTTTAAAGATCGATGAGCCGCACGTGGTGCAGGGAGACTCCCAAATGTTTCACTCTTCTCCTTCTTTTGTTTCTCAAGAACCATTACCACTAAGTTACCTGCTACCGTACCAAGTTCCACTGACCGCATACCAGCGCCCACTGCACAACCACCGCTCTTACGGAGCACTACGCTGAGCATCATCGTCTCCCTTTAACTGCCCCAGTTATCCGCTCATTATCATTACCTAACCTCTATGCATTCCTCCATTAACGCCAGTCTACTGAAGCCTTCCACAGTGTTTATACCTACGATGAGACCATGCATTCCTACGTCTACAAACCAGTAGGCAAGAAAGTTAATACTGTCCCGACTACCATGCCGCCAGAGTACTGCATGCAACAGGAATTACTGCCAGACCCTTTGGCCGTTTACCTGAGTTACCGCCGCACCACCAGACTTTGTACCTGGCAAGCGGTTTACCCAAGAGAGAGCTGACGCGCTCGATCTGGATCCCGCGAAGTGGCTATGGCCAGAGGAGGACAAGCTCTTACATTGGCTTGTTCGTGAACACGAGACCGCCTTCGCCTGGGACGCGTCAGAACGTGGCCGTCTCAACGAGAAGTACTTTCTGCCGTACAAGATACTGACGGTACCGCACACACCGTGGGCAGAGCGCAGTATCCCAATCCCTCCTGCCAGCTGGAGAAAGTTGTGGGCATTATCAAGGAAAAGATTGCGTCCGGCGTGTATGAACCGTCAACGGCGTCTTACCGCTTGTGATGGTTCTGTGTCGTCAAGAAAGACGGTACATCACTGCGTATAGTTCACGATCTCCAACCGCTGAACAGGGTAACTATCAAAGACGCTTCTGTTCCTCCTTTCATTGAACATCTCGCTGAATCATTTGCCGGCTACACTGTGTATGGCATGATGGACTTATTTTCAGGATATGATCAGCGGTCGCTACATGTTGACTCACGCGATATGACTACCTTTGGTACACCGTTGGGGCCTTACCGCCTAACCACGCTTCCGATGGGCCATGCTAACGGCATACAGCTCTTTCAGGGGGATATTTGCTTCGTCCTACAAGACAGATCCGATGTAATGTTCCCGTTCATTGATGACATTGCCGTGAAGTCGGTAAAGACGGGTATCAGAGAGCTGACGGCTCATATGAGACCATACCGAGAACGCTGGCATTCGCTGCTTCATCTGGGAACACTTAATTGTGGTTAACCGTGTCTTGCACCGCTTGCGTATGGTTGGGCTAACGGTTTCCGCCAAAAAGTTTGTTTTAGCTGCGCCTACGCCAATATCGTAGGGCACATGTGTACCTTCGAAGGGCGTGTACCAGAGTCCAGGAAGGTACAAAAGATCTGCGATTGGCCTGAGTGTAGCACCGTTATGCATGTGCGGGGCTTCCTGGGTACCTGCGGCATCTTGCGTATTTTCATCAAGGACTTCGCCAAGATAGTGAGACCGCTAGTAGCGCTAACGCGCAAGGACGTCATATTTGAGTGGGGTCACGAACAGAAGGTAGCTATGCAGATGCTCAAAGACGCTATTATGCAGTCGCCCCACTAAAACCACTCGATTATGTTTCTGGGCGAGAAGTCATTCTAGCTGTTGACACATCTTCTATTGCTGTAGGTTTTATACTCTCGCAAATCGGCGAGGACATGAAGCGCTACCCTAGCCGCTTTGGTTCGCTAACGCTTACCAAGTTGAGAGCTGCTACTCGCAAGCGAAGCTCGAGCTATACGGGTTGTTCAGAGCACTGTGCGCTATGCAGGTGTATATCTTCGGCATGTCAACCTTACGGTTGAAGTGGATGCGAAGTATATCAAGGGGATGATCAATAACCCAGATCTCCAGCCTAACACTAAATCAATCGCTGGATCGCAGGTATACTTTTGTTTCAATTCAATCTTGTGCATGTACCCACAACCAAGCATACCGGCGCTGACGGTCTCTCAAGGAGACCTGCCGCAGACGAAGATCCAGCTGAGGAGGATGATCACGAGGATTGGTTAGACCACTCATACTCCTTCAGTATGGAGATTTTGAACGACAGGGCTTGCGTAGTCGCAGGTCCTTGCAGCAACATCTTGCGGCACCCTCATTCATCACCAGTGCCGCGCTCACTAACTCGACCACCCACGTTACTTGCATGTTTAGGTACCGTTACCCACGATAGCGACGGCATCGTAATCCCGTTCTGAGGCCGCTCAAGCCCAAGACGAACATATGCTGGTAATTCAGCGATTCCTAACTGACCGCAAGCGGCCAGCGAGCTTGACCGACAAGGAATTTACGTCCTTCGTTGGGACACTCGTTCGGTACTTTGTGTTGGGGATAGCCTCTTCCGGCGGCAATCGCTCGGCAAGCATCAGCTAGTCGTACCAGTGGCTAAGCACTTGCATATTCCTTAAGGAAGCGCACGACGACTTAGGTCATAAGGGAGTATTCGTGACTCGCGCTAGACTTCTTCTACGTTTTTGGTGGCCATATATTATTGACGATATCAAATGGTACAACAGGACTTGTCACGAGTGCCAGATCAGGCAGACTCCCGCTTGCACATACCGCCAACCGTCCCTGTACCGGCGGTATCTTTAGGCGCGCACACCTTGACACTATGATGATGCCGAAAGCCGGCGGATTCGATCACTTAGTTCAAGCATGCTGTGCTCTTACCGGCTACCCGGAATGGCATATGCTATGCAAGGAAAACACCAGGACCCTTAGCGCCCTTCATTTTCAGGAGCTTTTGTGTCAGTGGGACCTATCACTGAGATTTTACTGACAATGGGCCAGCTTTCATTGCAGCGGTAGAAAGAGTTAGCTAACCGCTATGGGATTCACCCAATCCGCATCTCTCCTTACAACTCGCAAACCAATGGCATTGTCGAGCAGCGTCGTTACGATGTCAGGGAGGCCATCATGAAAAGTTGCAAGGGGGACAAGTCCTGCTGGTACCAGACCGTTCATACCGTGTTCTGGGCGAGATTGTCACCATTCATCATGACACTGGGCTATTGCCATATTTTATGGTTCACAGCGTCGAGCCAATCTTTCCATTTGATCTCGCTGAAAGTACCTTTCTAGTAGACCTACCAGCCAAGAGACATTCTCCCTACCACTGATCTCATCACTTACCATGCGCGGCAGTTACAGAAGCGCCAAGAAAGATATCCGTGGCATCAGAGACAAAGTTCACCAAGGCTAGACTCAATTTGGTACGGCAATTCGAGTGCCGGTACGGCGCTACTATCAAAGACTATAACTTTGCTCCAGGCACGTTAGTCTTAGTGCGTAATTCCAAGATCGAGTACGAGCTGAGTCGAAAGACGAAGCCGTACCTTGGTCCAATGGTAGTTGTGCATCGTACCAACAGGCGGCTCATACTGGCTAGCCAGCTAGATGGCAGCATATCCAAACTGCATTACGCGCTTGATCCTTATCACCCGCGTACCAATACTAAACTTTCAGTTACTAGTGTCACTGGTCTAGATGAAGAAGCATTGGACTCATTGGCAGGAGAAGACGACGATGAGCCAGCAGATGAAGACATTGGCTTCAGCACCGACACTTCACCCCATGTTATGAAACTGGGGGTGGCATCACCAGCGACAGTGAGAAGACACAGTCGGTCTGCTGGGAGTTCTTACAATGTCAGAAGAAGACAAGGTGAAAGTACAAGGAACGCGTTCCGAGTACGATCAAGGGTTCGGCCTCAAGGACAAGTCCAAGAGGTTCTCGAGAATAGAGACTAAGGCTAAGGAGTGCTTAGACTTAGAGACGATTCAAGACGACTTAGGTTGGAGAGCCTAAGTGAAGGAGATTCCAGGTAAAACCCAGTAAGATAAAGTAGGGAATCTACTACAAGTACACTGTGCTTAAATAGGCCAATATGTGCGCACAGACCAAGTAACCGTGAGAACATAACTGGCGTATCCTAATAAGGAAGGCATGTGTTGTACAGATGCGTTGAGCATGTGAAGTCAGAGTCATGTGACATGATATACAAGTAAGGAAACAAAGGGAAAATGAATAGGGGCACGTACAACTGTAACACCCCACCTATCCCATAACCGCTACTACCGACACTCGTTATCATACCGCGCTCTCTAATACCACGCTCTCCCTGAAAAACAAAAAAACACAAAAACACAAATACCACTCAGTACAAAAGTTTCAGTTTTACCCCAGGTTTCATCGTGTCTCAGTTTCTCTTATCAAAGTTTCCGCTCTCTAGATCTCACTTACCTACGCTACGCGCTAATGGCGTACAGACTCTTATATCAAAGATATTACCGCAACGGACTGCAAAGAATGGACTAATACTGCGCACCGATCATTACCGTACATATTCCCTTCTACTGCAGAGGCAGCGCACCATCACATTTCATAGAACAAGGACATCATGCATGCAGCGGTATCAATGCAGGATATAGAAAAAGGAAGCGCAACGATGAAGACAAGATGAGCGGCAACTTGCAATTTTGGCCTACTTTCACTCTAGTCTCATCTTATGCGAGTGCTCATTTACCTTTACTATATCACAACAGGCACTCAATGGACTAGCACTGGATTTGGACATGGACATGGACATTTGGACAGGACCGCCGACTCACTTTGCCTTACCGGTGGTAAACCCACAGGAGACAGGACCCGTATGCACACACTCAGTATACAAGTATATGGTA
>JABCPU010001229.1:0-11446 GCA_016800925.1 Suillus spraguei
GACATCCCAGAGAGACCTCATGACTCAAGAGAACCTCGATCATCTGCAGAGATCGATCACAAATGTCTAGTACGACAGAATCTTGTCTTGGGAATGCCATCTATGAATGAAATGAACGAGGTCAATGTGACGATTTGATTTTACTTGAACACTATGAGATCACTAACTCTTCGGTTCACCGAATGTGTTTTGGAGGCGTGGGAACTGATACATAAATGTAAATTATTCTCGACATTCCAAAGTTTGACGACCTCACACATAACAGGTAACAGTTGTGCTGCCGGTCTAATTTGACTGCTTGATGGTTGTATGAACATCAATCAAATAAGTGTGCAATGAAGGGTGACCTTCGCGACTGTGTAAGGTGAGCCTATGCTGCAAATAATCAGCATGCGAATATAATGACCAAAACAGGCAAGTCATGCTCGTCACACGTTCCCGAAACCTTTATGCTTGCTGTTGCACACAGCGAGCTCAGTCATGTAACAATTTGAATACATTCGTTCACAATTCTTTCCCTGAAGCTTTAGGGTATCATTCAATAACATATATTTGGTATATATAGTACATTATTCATATTTGCATTATCATTATGGAGAATGTAAGCATTGTACATATATATACCAAATATATGTTATTGAATGATACCCTAAAGCTTCAGGGAAAGAATTGTGAACGAATGTATTCAAATTGTTACATGACTGAGCTCGCTGTGTGCAACAGCAAGCATAAAGGTTTCGGGAACGTGTGACGAGCATGACTTGCCTGTTTTGGTCATTATATTCGCATGCTGATTATTTGCAGCATAGGCTCACCTTACACAGTCGCGAAGGTCACCCTTCATTGCACACTTATTTGATTGATGTTCATACAACCATCAAGCAGTCAAATTAGACCGGCAGCACAACTGTTACCTGTTATGTGTGAGGTCGTCAAACTTTGGAATGTCGAGAATAATTTACATTTATGTATCAGTTCCCACGCCTCCAAAACACATTCGGTGAACCGAAGAGTTAGTGATCTCATAGTGTTCAAGTAAAATCAAATCGTCACATTGACCTCGTTCATTTCATTCATAGATGGCATTCCCAAGACAAGATTCTGTCGTACTAGACATTTGTGATCGATCTCTGCAGATGATCGAGGTTCTCTTGAGTCATGAGGTCTCTCTGGGATGTCAAAACAATATTACTACGTTGACTATAGCTGATGCCACCGCTGAGGTATGCTCCCTACACCTGCTGCTTTTTATGCTGACTTGAATGTTGATTACACTTGAAAAGGTTCCGGAAAAATACATTCATATACTGACACTCATCGTACATCAGTTTCACCTGTACCAGAGTACCGCGAGCGCCATTAAGCAACTTGAAAAATCGCCGGCCGTAAATGAGGAGTTCCAACTCTACATTTCGTTGACATCATATTTCGCACAAGTCATCTCTGCGTTCAAAGGGGAGCTAGGGTGCGACGTCAATTGCACAAGTCCCAAGTGGCGGTCTGCCCATCTGGATTTTCATATGGCCCTTGCACTGCACGACAATTCCTATACCAAAGACCAGCAAGACGGCGCTCTCAAAACGATGAAGCGTTCGTGGGACTCATTTAAGGATAAAAAGCCGTACAAAAAAGTCCAAGATTGTGAGTGATTGTCGATATATTTACTTGTGAGATGTATAAATGTGCCACCGTCTATTTCAGTGACCGGTGTGCTATTACACGAGCTTTTCTGCTTGAATGGCGACAATATGTGTGGTGGAAACTTTGAACACACACGGTCAGCATCACAGTTGTCCGCTGAAGTCGTTACTGCGCTCCAATCCCCACCAGAAGAACAGGCAGATGTCGAGATTAAACAAGAAAAGACCAAGAAGGCAGTACATTTTGAAGGTACTAAGCAACCATTCGAGATCGAAATAAGACGAAGGCCTCCCCAGAATGCGACGACCGGAAGGGTTAAAGCTACTGCGCAATCGAGCAGCCATGAACAAACATCGTTGGATGGAGACCTTGTTGATCTCGATGACATTGAGGTTAATGTACAAACGAAGATCGCTGGACCCAAGTCGAAACATTTGGAAGGAGGTGGACATCGTAGGAACGTGACATCATCATCAAAAAATCGTCAGCCCAAGTCCACAGTCATTGTATCTGATGAGGAGGTATGTTCTTTATAATGATTCAATCGTTCACTTTGTAATTCATAATTCACAGGAGACTTATAGCGAGATTGTCGCCGGTATGTTTGAGGATCGAGAGGATGCAAAGAAGCAATCAAAACAACGTAAATCGACTGCAAAACCCAGGCGTTCAAGGAAGAAGAAAGCTCCAACTCAAATCATTGATTCAGAGAGCGAAGATGAGAGTACATCGATGCGTGGGGAAACCAACATCAAGGTAGAAGAAGATGTAAGTACATCGATAAAGTCCTCGTGACTTTATATTACTAACAAAAATTTGTAAGGATACTACGATCATGATTCCTCTTGAACTAAAAACTGGAGGTCCTATTACCATCGAGTTGGATGAGTCAGATGATGACGGCGACATGGAGGTGGTAGGTGTGAAGGGAAAGGGGAAGATGCGAGAAAGCAATGTTGAGAACGTGCAGGATGTATTTTTGACTACTGGTAATGAATCAGCTGGTGGACTTACACCTGAGGTACGCTTTTCTACAATATACATTGAAAATTACTCATGTCCTCTGACATTGGTCAGGCTGTTGCATGTGACTTGGATATGTCCGAGAGTGACTCCGAGGCAATTGACGACACCATCCTTCCTCCTGGTTTGGACGACTGGGAGACATGGAATAGGATCGCGTTTGAGGAAGGAAACTCGCAGATTTTTCTCAAGCTGGGTGCATGGATGCTCCTCCGATTTCGCCAGCTGGCGATGATTCCTTTCGATACTGATGTTGATGGTCTTGTGATTCCGGACAGTCCCAGAGGCATGCAGTTCGCCAACGCAAATCATTTTTATGAGGCACTTGGAATGGAACGATTGTATTCAGCCATTGCTCACATCGATACGCGTCCTCAATTCATGAGGCATCTTCTCTACAGACTTGGGAGGTCTGTTGCTTTGAATAACGATTTTGATGGAAGTTCGAGCACAATGGCTGTGGGATCACCACCGGCGGTGACCATCAGGTATGTTTAATACATGTCATTCGCATTCGACCTCACTCATATATGTGTTAGTATGATGTCTGACATGACTTTGCCGTGGCTCTCTCTAACGAGCTCGATGGACGCTGACGGCGATCACGATTTAACTGAAGAGCATACCACTGTCACAAATGCGCTAAAAGACATGGATATCGGTGGCCAGGACTGTTCAATTGACGGGACGTCTAATGAGATAGGTCGTAATGAGGGAAAACGCAAGAGGACTTCCTCACATGCATCACCACCTAAGGTACATTTCCATATATTTATCTTTGCGTCATAATTCAATTGTTGCTTCACAGAAGGATGGTGGTCGTGGTCCATCAAAGCGTCCTAAAGAGAACGTCAACACACAATCTGCCTCTCCACCTATTCTTCCATCGACTGTCTTAGTAGCATCAACGCCTGATGTGTCTGATATCTCTATGGACGAAGATGCTGACGCCATCGGGGAAGTCGATGAATTAGATCCCGGAGTTGTTGACAGTCAAGCGGTGGCTGTTGAAGGCGTTGACGTTACTGAATCCATCAGAACAGCTGATGATGGCGAGGGAGCCTCTGAAGTTGGCGTGATGGAACATTCATCGGACAAAGATGCGAGCATTGTCGTGGAATCAACGTCAGCTATGGCCTCCAACACTGATGTGAGTATGAAGGTGCCTTCCTCATCAAGATGATTGATTTATTCAGGATTGGCTTGACAATATTGTTTATCCGTCTGGATAGTGATGCTGCTAACGTTCAGTCGGACATATTACAACATTGTATGTACATGCGTCACAGAAATATAGTGATCAGTCAATTGCACCTAGTATGTTAATGTGAAGCTGAAGTGCTTGCTATGTCACGATCAATGTATTAGTGGTTTGCAGTAATCGTTGTGATTAGCGTTGCCATGGCTTAAAGTGGCTCAGCCTTAATATTTGGGCACTGAGAGCGGAATAAAATTTCTAAAATCATAAAGATATTTATTTGAGTAGATCAGACGCAAAGATAGGGTAATATACAAGGGCTTTGATGTATTGTTGTGTTGCTTTAAAGCCAGCTCAGGTATGGCTTTAAAGTCAAAGCCATACCTGAGCCGGCTTTAGTGGTGTGCCTGGAAATAAAGGATACTAGTTCCTCGCGAGCCTGGGTGGACCCAGTCCATGTAGATATCCCAGTACATATTTTTCTGCATTTCCGTTCCCCATGGGAATAAAAGGGCAGCTTGCTCTTGGCACCTTGAGCGACTCCTTGGACACCATCTCAATCAGCCTCGGTACTTCTGATTAAGTTGTCGTTGGTGCTATTTCTGAGTCCTTCCTGCCTCTCTGTGATAGTCCTGCATCAAACAAAATATCTTCAATATCCTCCAGTATAGGTGTACATCTTTGCGGTGTACTGGGATATCTACATGGACTGGGTCCACCCAGGCTTGCGAGGAACTAGTATCCTGTCTTTCCAGGCATACCACTGCCTGGCACGTTGCTTTCAAGCCAAAGCCACACCTGAGCCAACTTTAGGGGTGTGCCTGGAAAGAAAGGATACTAGTTCCTCGTGAGCCTGGGTGGACCCAGTCCATGTAGATATCCCAGTACACCGCAAAGATGTACACCTATACTGGAGGATATTGAAGATATTGTCTTTGTTAATACTGGGATATCTACATGGACTGGGTCAACCCAGGCTCATGAGGAACTAGTATCCTTTCTTTCCAGGCACACCCCGAAAGCCGGCTCAGGTATGGCTTTGGCTTTCAAGCAAAGCAACAGGCAGCGGTGTGCCTGGAAAGACAGGATACTAGTTCCTCACGAGCCTGGGTGGACCCAGTCCATGTAGATATCCCAGTACACCGCAAAGATGTACACCTATACTGGAGGATATTGAAGATATTTTCTTTGTTAACCGAAGAAGATATTTTCAATATCCTCCAGTATAGGTGTAAATCTTTGCGGTGTACTGGGATATCTACATGGACTGGGTCCACCCAGGCTCGTGAGGAACTAGTATCCTGTCTTTCCAGGCACACCACTGCCTGTTGCTTTGCTTGAAAGCCAAAGCCATACCTGAGCCGGCTTTCGGGGTGTGCCTGGAAAGAAAGGATACTAGTTCCTCATGAGCCTGGGTTGACCCAGTCCATGTAGATATCCCAGTACACTGCAAAGATGTACACCTATACTGAAGATATTTTCTTTGTAAACAGAAGAAAATATTTTCAATACCCCGCAGTATACGTGTAGCTGACTACAATTTCTTTGTTAACGCGATTGCTTTCCTTGAGGTCGGTTGGCCCATATTTCTGTGACGCATGTACACAATGTTCTAATATTTTCCTAAAATGGATTGTATCAGGTAAGCAACCTCGTTGTAAAGCCTCAACAAGTCATTCGACACACCTACTTTATCTTCCATGTCATCTTCACAGCTTGATCTCACTGTCGGAGTTCTGGGAACACAAGTCCCAGTTGAGAGCGACACCATTAGATGGATGGATGGCCATACTACTGTTCTACCCTTGGTTTCCTCTGGAGAGAATGCCAATGTTTGCGATTCCGTTGACATTCCGATCATCAAATTTTTGGCAGAATTTCCAACTTCGACATCTACATCCGACAATGTCCTTCATCTAACTAATGACGTGCTTGAGAAAGATGACATCTTGCACATGGTCAGTCGCGCACTCAGTGCAAACCAGGCCGTTGTAATCAGAGGCAAAGAACAAGATCGATTGGATATCGATCTATCAGCAGAATACCTAGAGAAACAGTTTGCTATTTCGCCAAATCGGCCTGTTTGCATTCATGGTGACCGTTATATTGAATCAGTACAATTACTGCATCATTGATGTCGCCTGCAGATGTTATGATTAGATCGAAGGATCATGTCCACCCAACAAAGAGTGGTAGTGTTAAATCATTCTTCGACGCAATGAACGATCCAACTAAAATCCAATGTATCCTTGACCTCCCACTCGCACAGGTCGCCTTACCCAAATCTCTCCTGTAAATTTTTAATAATACTATTTCGTGTTTTTTTTTAAAATCACAGCAATTATTTAGACAAATCGATCACGGGCTTGTTTACGGCTGGAACGAAACTACTCATGTTGTTCCAATCACGACAAGGATACATCCTGAAAATTTTACGGTCAAGGGATGGGGTATGGTGCACCATGCTGGATTTCTCACATATCCGCATCATGATGCTGCAGGCACATTAACGTGGATACAGATGGAGGTTGGTGTGAAGTTGTGGGTTTACTTCAGACCCAGAGGCCGACAACATGACCGTAGCCATCTTCAAAATATCGCAACACGGCTTGTCAACTTCATGGAACACACGGAATGGCTGAAGAGTCATTGTAATGCGGAGGTGATAACTCTCCTGCCTGGTGATATTCTGTGCGGCAATTATCTTATGTCTGTAAGATCACTAACATACCATACTATACTTTTAGGATACAACCACCTTGCATGATGCATGCAGTGTATACACCCATAGCCTCCTTTGCTACGGGTGGTCACTTTTACCATTATGGTTGCATGCACCTGACCGAACTTGCGCGATACATCGACATCGAAGTCGCTGACTCCACCACTAACCAGAATCTTGCGCATGCCTTAGAGACCATTCGTCGCATGGTCATAGCGATCCCTTACCTATCCCGAAACATAAGTAAGTTGTTGGTCCTTTGTCATACAGAAGAAACTAATAAAATACTCAGTGTTGTTTACGCGACCATTGCTCAGTATATGCATGATGGCAATGAAATCGATTCAGTATCGCGCCAAGGGAAGCAGTCAACGATCTGTCCGAGACACAGAAACTGCACAACCAAGTATTGACATCTCGGATGTTATACTGGAGTATCTGGGAGTCTCTCAGTGGGTTTCTGCAAGTTACGTTCTATATCAAGGAAATCAGTTTTCCCCTGGAGAATCCATTGACAGGGATGCTCTAGACCGAGTGTTGAAGGTCTCGCTACAATTGTAGGACATCTTTACATGTGAAGTTACATTTTTTCTGTGGTTTCACTATGTACCGCTTTACATCCAATTATATTTCTTTCATGATGTATGTAGCATTCTTCCCATCGTCAAAAGTGTCACTTCAATATTCCTCACCTTCCATAGAGCACTTTGTAGTTTTAATAGAAATATATGAGGAGTGCGCTTGACATCTGAAATAAGGGTTTGTGAAAATCTCAGCACTTTCAACTATCTCACTCAATTCTACTTCAAATGTGGTCGTTCGTATATATGCTAAGAATTCTGTGTTCAAGTAGCTAGAAGTATGAGTTTTATACAAGTGCTGACTTCTGTGGGGTGCCTACAAGGGCCGTAACTACGACGTCTACTGTGATTTGTCATCACGGAAACGCCCGCAGTTTGTGCACAAACTGTGGCGTGAGAATATCACGTGATCTCATGTTCAAATTCCACGTAGGCGCATTTCCTGTCTTCTTCACTCTTTCCCTTTACCTCCATCATGGGTTTCGCGCCTCATGGGCGTTCCATCGTCGCTGACGGTGACCTATCCTACCTCCTCTCTGTATCATCGTCCTGGTGTGCAGCAATTCAGCCTCCCCACATTACTCTAATGTCGTCAACACCAAGTCCTCTCCAGCCTCTCTGTGGTAGTCCTGCGTTTCCGTTCCCCATGGGAATTAAAGGGCAGCTTGCTCTTGGCGCCTTGAGTGACACCTTGGACACCATCTCTCGATACTCTTGATTACTTCGTCGTCGGTGCTATTGGCGTGTCCTTCCTGCCTCTGCAATAGTCCTGCGTTTCCGTTCCCCATGGGAATTAAAGGGCAGCTTGCTCTTGACGCCTTGAGTGACTCCTTGGACACCATCTCTCGATACTCTTGATTACTTCGTCGTCGGTGCTATTGGTGTGTCCTTCCTGCCTCTGCAATAGTCCTGCGTTTCCGTTCCCCATGGGAATTAAAGGGCAGCTTGCTCTTGACGCCTTGAGTGACTCCTTGGACACCATCTCTCGATACTCTTGATTACTTCGTCGTCGGTGCTATTGGCGTGTCCTTCCTGCCTCTGCAATAGTCCTGCGTTTCCGTTCCCCATGGGAATTAAAGGGCAGCTTGCTCTTGACGCCTTGAGTGACTCCTTGGACACCATCTCTCGATACTCTTGATTACTTCGTCGTCGGTGCTATTGGTGTGTCCTTCCTGCCTCTGCAATAGTCCTGCGTTTCCGTTCCCCATGGGAATTAAAGGGCAGCTTGCTCTTGGCGCTTTGAGCGACTCCTTGGACACCATCTCTCGATACTCTTGATTACTTTGTCGTCGGTGCTATTGGTGTGTCCTTCCTGCCTCTGCAATAGTCCTGCGTTTCCGTTCCCCATGGGAATTAAAGGGCAGCTTGCTCTTGGCGCTTTGAGCGACTCCTTGGACACCATCTCTCGATACTCTTGATTACTTTGTCGTCGGTGCTATTGCTGTGTCCTTCCTGCCTCTATGTGATAGTCCTGCGTTTCCGTTCCCCATGGGAATTAAAGGGCAGCTTGCTCTTGGCGCCTTGAGCGACTCCTTGGACACCATCTGTCGATATGCTTGATTACTTCGTCGTCGGTGCTATTGCTGTGTCCTTCCTGCCTCTATGTGATAGTCCTGCGTTTCCGTTCCCCATGGGAATTAAAGGGCAGCTTGCTCTTGGCGCTTTGAGCGACTCCTTGGACACCATCTCTCGATACTCTTGATTACTTTGTCGTCGGTGCTATTGCTGTGTCCTTCCTGCCTCTATGTGATAGTCCTGCGTTTCCGTTCCCCATGGGAATTAAAGGGCAGCTTGCTCTTGGCGCTTTGAGCGACTCCTTGGACACCATCTCTCGATACTATTGATTACTTCGTCGTCGGTGCTATTGGTGTGTCCTTCCTGCCTCTGCAATAGTCCTGCGTTTCCATTCCCCATGGGAATTAAAGGGCAGCTTGCTCTTGGCGCTTTGAGCGACTCCTTGGACACCATCTCTCGATACTCTTGATTACTTTGTCGTCGGTGCTATTGCTGTGTCCTTCCTGCCTCTATGTGATAGTCCTGCGTTTCCGTTCCCCATGGGAATTAAAGGGCAGCTTGCTCTTGGCGCTTTGAGCGACTCCTTGGACACCATCTCTCGATACTATTGATTACTTCGTCGTCGGTGCTATTGGTGTGTCCTTCCTGCCTCTGCAATAGTCCTGCGTTTCCGTTCCCCATGGGAATTAAAGGGCAGCTTGCTCTTGGCGCTTTGAGCGACTCCTTGGACACCATCTCTCGATACTCTTGATTACTTTGTCGTCGGTGCTATTGCTGTGTCCTTCCTGCCTCTATGTGATAGTCCTGCGCTTCCGTTCCCAATGGGAATTAAAGGGCAGCTTGCTCTTGGCGCCTTGAGTGACTCCTTGGACACCATCTCTCAATATGCTTGATTACTTCGTCGTCGGTGCTATTGCTGTGTCCTTCCTGCCTCTATGTGATAGTCCTGCGTTTCCATTCCCCATGGGAATTAAAGGGCAGCTTGCTCTTGGCGCCTTTTGCACATCTATATCTGCCTTAGTACCTTCAAATAATTATAATTCTGTGTCATTGTTCTTCGCATGAATGATAAGTTCTATGCTAATACATTCTGCAACTCAGTCTTGTGATGATCATTCTGTGGCATCGGTATAGCTTGCACATTCTGCGGGAATAACTGATTGATGCAAAGTGTCGTCTGTTTATAATAGTCACAATTTCATGATTGCACCGCCTAATCTGAATGGACAGGTTGTCTATTAATTTTCACATTAATGAATGAGACATTCAAAGTGGATTTATGATTGCTTTCTGAAGTGTGAATGTCATGTCTTATTGGCATATACAAATCAGTGCGTTGTCTGCTATGAGCACATTGTTGTGTTTACAGCTGTTGAGTATGTCATCTCAAGTGTCTTTGTGTTTTTGGTCTGGCTCAAAACTACTTTCTCTGACCCCCTCCAACATTGTCCATTTCAATGCCATTTTGTCTTGATTGAGTAGAATTCAACATATTATCAATGCTGCAATTCATTAAAGGACATCATCAGATCTTAAAATATTCATGCAAGGATGTGTGAAGTATTTCCAAGTTCCTTGCATCAATGAATGCCTGCTGCGATGGATACTTCAGAAACTCATCTCAGATCCTATGTGAGTTGTATGTGAACAAATAGGGCTTGCAGATGTCTTTCAGGAAAGATCATGCGTGCACGCTCACTTGTGGCATCCGCTGAATGCACTGGTCGGTTCAGTTAGCGGATGCCACAAGTGGCGTGGGCATGCAATATATGTGGTCACCCATTTGTAACAGCGTACACAATAACACCAGTGCAGTCAGAGGATGCCACAAGTGGCATGGGTGTGCAATACCTCTGGTCACCCGTCTGTAACAGCATGTGCAGTGTCACCAGTGCAGTCAGAGGATGCCACAAGTGGTGTGGGCATGTCATCCTTCTTGTTATTGACTGTCATCAAGAGGGTGTACTCTGTTTCTGACACACATCATTTTGGAGGTCATATATGTCAAATACAAACCATTATCGATCTTATAACCAAAAACAATGTTGTGCGAAATAGTGTGACATTTGGGTGGACCAATTCCATGTGGATATGTGGATCGATGCCATTGCCCCTGTATAGATAATGTTCTATGTAAAGTTCCACAGGCCACGCATCGGTGTACCTGGCAAGAAAGGATACTACTTCGTTGTGAACCTGAGTGCACCTGGATGAAGAAATGGAAATCAATGCTGCTGCGCCTATATAGGATAAATTTTTTGTACCTGGTAGGGGTGCACCTGGTAAGAAAGGATACTAATTCATCACAAACATGGGTGGACTCAGTGAAGATGCATTCTATCTCCACTATGATCTCCAGATCTGATCTCCATAAATCTGGACCTACTCCTTTAAAGTAGTTCAACACTTGCCTTGAGATCCACAGAGCTCCGCTCCTCCACCACCAGAACTCCCCCTCATATTTCGTCCGAAATTAGGGGCTCATACTCAGGTAAGTGGTACAGCACACAAGCTGAGGCCAAGCCATTCTCATAGAAGTCCAGGACAACCACAGGAAAACTGGGCTTCTGAGCAGCTCCGGTTTCCGCATTGTACAGGGTGCCCGGATGCACCAGCATGAAGAAAGGGTTAGTTAGGGTTAGTTAGGGTTAGTGTTAGGTTAGGTTAGTTAGGGTTAGTTAGGGTTAGTTAGGGTTAGTTAGGGTTAGTTAGGGTTAGTTAGGGTTAGTTAGGGTTAGTTAGGGTTAGTTAGGGTTAGTTTAGGGT